>BHFT01029565.1:0-15210 GCA_004320025.1 Laticauda laticaudata
AAGTAGACACATAGACATGCACGGGTTGATTCCTCATCAAGTATTGTAATCCGGTTGACGGACACTATTCACATCATTCAGAGTAACTGACTAAAAAACAGATCAAGATATCAACATACACTCATTAAAGTACCTGGTTACTAGGCTAAAGTGACGAGGAAAAGACTCACATCAAACAAAAATACTTGTAAATGTTCGAATATAAAAAAGATTCTTTGAATGTTAACAGGAAATGTGAATAAATTTAAATTTTGGTTGTATTTACGCCTTAGATTGTGCTGTTGAGAACACAAGATAGTAGTTAGAATAATTGGTAATGCTGTCAAAAGGAAGAAAATGATATGGGGCCATGGAAATCTCATCCCTGTAAATATGGCATTCATGGCTAAAAAACAACTCGAATACAAAACATTAAAGCAGGAATGCACCATTTATATTAACAGATAAAATGCGTGATAGAATAGAAATAGAAAATAGAATGAATACTTTTATTGGCAAGTGTGGTTGGACATACAAGGAATTTTCTTTGGTGCAAATATTCTCAGTATACATAAAGAAAAGATACATTCATTTAAATCATAAGGTACATACAACTAGTGATAAGTCTTAGCGTATAATAAGCAATCAAATCATACTAGGAAACAGTCATATTAAATTGTAAAGGATATATAGCAACCGACAAGCAAAGAATACACGCTCTAAAGCCAAGCCACCAATTACAGCACAAGTGGAGGGACTGGGTGATAAGGAGTGATGAGAAGGCATGACATAGTAGAATTTAGATTTTAGCGAGCAGATTTTGTCACTAGACATTGAACCACTCGCTTCTGGATGCAGGAATTATCTCAATTCGTCTTATATGTAGTGGAGAAGAGTAGGAAGTGGAGCGGTTCGAGAGGAAGATGACCACACAGTCATACTTAGTGTCTCGTTGTATCTGGTGTGCAGTGCGCTCACTTAGAAGATATCGGGAGTCCCATATGTTCCATTAGACCGTTTCGATATCTAGTTTTGAAGGAGGTGAGGTTTGGGTGTAAGAAGAAAGCAAGAGTTTGAGGCCGGGGAGTTACAGGGGAGGGTGTGTGACCTTGTGAAAATAGTTCTGGAAGCACAGACCCTGCTGTTATTCTTGGATTAATTTGCGGCGTAGTCACTAGAACGCGACACTTCAACAAAGACTTAGGGGCTTGATAGGGTAGCAATAACATGCATCAAGAGTAAGCAGTGAGCCTATTATTCTCACATATATAAGAGAGGATCCATGGTCGAATATGGCTCTTACATAATAACGAGCTTAGTTATACATATATATAT
Source organism: Laticauda laticaudata (assembly GCA_004320025.1). Lineage (NCBI taxonomy): Eukaryota > Metazoa > Chordata > Lepidosauria > Squamata > Elapidae > Laticauda > Laticauda laticaudata. The sequence continues at coordinate 1,315 of BHFT01029565.1, forward strand.
ATGAACGACGGAGTGAGTCAGCCTCCATGCCCTCACTTCCAACAACTCACGGAGAATAGAAATTGTTTGAGAGGAGACAAGCCGGGGAAGCAGAGGAAGACTGTGGAGAGATAGACAAAGACATGTGGAGCCCACGTCTGGAAAAAGGATTAGAGGCTAGGGACTAGACATAACAGTTTTCTGTATTCATGAGCCCTTCCTTTACGGGAGGATAAGAGACGCCAGATTTAACGGGAGTATATCGCTCTCAACAGTACAGGTATATATCAACAATGTCGTAAGAGAGTTAGTGTACGGTGCTGTTTATAAGCGGTTGACAGAGTCAACAGTTTGATAATTCGAAGGTGCTCAACGGTGCATCCCACCCTTGTGTAGACTGGGAGGTATCACGGATAGCATCCTCGGGTTCCTATTCTTTCTATATCTTATATGAGTTAAATTCTCTTGTTGAGACACAATCCAGCCACCTTTGGATACATAGACATTCAAAAACAAGAGAGAATCTACAAAAACACAAGACTAATTTTAAAAGACTACCAGGGAAATCGAAATTCCGTAGTGGGCCTTGGACATTTCCTTGTCAAAATTTAAAAATTCAATGCTGAAATTTTTGCCTTCTGACCATGCATCCGACTGTGATCGCCCTAATCTGCTGAGGGATTGAAATGGTTCGCACCCCTGGAATCTCGGGAATGACCGGGATACACCGCATTGCCTGGCAAGCAAAACTGGGAAGAGAGCCTGTTACAAAGAATTTCCAAGAATGTTTTTGATGGGTACCCTAGGCAAGTAACAAGGGACCGCCAATTTAGTTTAGCCCTAGATCCAAAAAATAGCCCCATCCGGTTAAAAGCACAGACGTGTCCCTTTTGCCTTAAAACTAAAAATGAAACGAACAGTTAACAAATTAATAGCACAAGGAGTGTTAGAGCCAATCGACCATGTCAGGTGGGAAACACCCATTTGGAGCTCCCGTAAAACCAGATGGGTCAATGCGCATCCGTGGAGACTAATAAGGCTACCCAAACCATGAGCTGCCAACAAAGACGCATACCCAGTCCGGTAGTTGCAACACCTATTGCACGTCCCGAGGGGAGAAATTTTTTTTGCGAGTCTGAATCCTCGCACAAGCGTACCAACAGCTACCCGTTGACCCCACTAGGCGGCAGACGAAGGCAGCAGACTATTGTGACACATAGAGGGCAATTCAAGTGTAACCATCTCCAGTTCGGTGTTAGCGTTGCCCCAGGTATGTTCCAAAGCCTCTGGTAGCGCCTGTTAAACAGAATCAAAGGGGAGTTGTCCTATTTTGATGAGTTCTGGTGTCAGCAAAAAATTGCTAGCTTCAATCGAGAGCAGATTAAGAGAAGCTTAAGAAGATTAGAGACGCAGGCGCTTAAGGTAAAGCGAGAAAAATGTAATTAGCAACCAAACGCAAGTATGAGTTCCTGGCTACCTAACAGGATGACAAGGGATACACCCCAACAAAAAAAAAATAAAGGCAATCTAAAGATGCACCTAACCTAGGAATAAAACTGACTTCCAGCAATTATCTAGATCTCATAACTTTTTACAAATTGCTTCCTGCCCCATAATGCAACAATAGCAGAACCTTTAATCGGTTTGTTAGACAAAAAACTATCTGGAAATGGGACCACCAGGAAAAGCAGCATTTCAGGTATAAAAGACCTAATTAACGTCCACACCATTTTAATCCAGTATAGCAAACACCCTGGCTTTGATGGTCACACTGTGATGCATTGCCTTTTTGGAATCGGCGCCACCTGAGCCACAACTACCAGACATCAGAGAAAGCACTGGTCACTTCTATTCGAAAAAGCGCTTTCCCAAACAGAACGCAATTACAGCCAACTCAACTGAGAGCCCTCGCAATCATATACTGGAGTCAAAAGAATTCCAATGAGTCCTTTGCGGCAGAAACTTTTCGATCATGCACTGATCACAACCCCTGCTAGGGAATCATAGCAGGAAACAAGCCAACCCCGGAACATTCTGTCCCACCCAAGAAATGACGAGGTGGTCTGAATCCTCGCCGCCTACACCTACATACTCATCCACCGCCCTGGAAAAGACCACACCCATGCCGAGCCCTGAGCCGATGCCCCGCTGCCCATCACAGAAGAGGACCCAGTTCCAACCATCTCCACACTACAACTCGAGGCCTGGCCGAACCTAACCACGACCGCAGCAGGACGTCGCGAGAGCCACGCGCGAAAGACCCTGACAGCTCGCATCCTGCTTTGGGTGGGTCAGGGCTGGCTGGAAGAGAGCAAAACTGAGAAATATTTCGCACCTGACAGACTGAACTGTCGGATCTGAGAGGGCTGTATAATTGTGGGGTGACAGTGTGGTGATACCACACAGACTCCAGGAGGATGTTTTTGTGCATGTTTGCACCGAGGGCACCCGGGCAAGTTAAGATGAAAGCCTGGCCAGAAGTTACGTCTGGTGCCAGGGCTGGACAGAGGACATTGAACGTTGGGTAGCACATGCCATGACTGTCAAAAATCGAGGCCAAAACACCCCCACAGGGCACGGTTAGGGAATGGGAAACCCGGGCCCATGGTCTAGATTACATATTGACTTTGCTGGGCCAGCGAAAGGCAACACCTTTTTAATAGTTGTGGATGCCTACTCAAACTGGCTAGAAGTCATACCCAATGATTTCTACCAACCACGAGGGTGGATGAAACATTCAGAAGACAAATTTTTTTGCCAAACGCATGGACTCGCCTGATGTATTGGTATCGGACAATGGGGCCCCAGTTACCACACTGGGCATTCGACATACTTAGTGCCGCAGGGCATCCGACATGCTTTATACCGCACCAGCCCATCCAGCTGCAACAGCAGGGCTGAACGCATGGTTTGGTACAGCAAAGGAAGGCCTGGATAAAAATGGAAAGGAGGACGTGCAAGAAAAGCTAAACCGATTTATTAACCAATATAGTACAATTACGCCTAGCAGGCAACTAACCAACAAAAAGTCCAGTAAGAACTCCTAATGGGTAGGAATTGCGCTCCTACCTCGACAGACTGCACCCCAACTTATACCTGGAATAAACCACTGACTCATCCGCAAATACCGCGTATTTGAAATAAGGCGAACCTACTCTATGCCAAAAAATTACCGGGTGGACCCGTTAGGCTTCGAACACGATCACCCAGATCCAGGCCCCCGGTCTTAATCCGACTACTCCTAGACGACAGAAGAGAATGGAAGCTGCACATCGACCAGCTTTTTCATTCTCGCACCCTCGAATGCAATAACACACCAGTGCCTAAAATAAATACCACGACCAAAAAAACAACGAGGAGGGGGAAATAACAAAATAATAAAAAAGGGAGAGACCGAACTTCCATAACAAGGCAACAAACACTACACAAAGACTCTCTCAAATAAATTCAAAAAGAGCACTCACAATTAGATGAACCCCAAAAGAGAAGTCCGGGAACAGGAGAACGAAGCGAGGCCTTCCTGGAAGAAGACAGCCAGGCCAGCTCGACCAACCTGGACAAACCAGGAGGGAGCGGCAGAGCCATCTCAACCAGCTCGAGAGACTCAGGCGGGAGCGGAAAGGTTGACTCACCCTTCCAGGAGGTTCCATGGAGAAAGCACAGAGAAACAGCAATCCCATCCGAACCGCTTGAAGACCACGCCGAGGTCAACCAGGATTCGAAAAAGCCCCACCTACCTGTGTGACTACGTGACGCACGTTGGACTGAACCAAAAGGGGAAGGGTGTTGTATATGGAACTTGGTAGGCTCCAAGTTCCTCATTCTGATTGGCCGAAAACGCCGCCCTTGGATTGGCCACAAGAGAACCAATCTGATTGGCCCGCTTGACGGCGGGAACACTTAAAGTGGTGCCATTGGCCACAAGCCGCGGGCAAGCCGCTATAAAAAGGGCTGCCGCGCCTTGGGTCGTTGTTCCGTTACCATTGCTTTACTGTTCTAAATAAAAGAGTTGTTGTTGAAACCCGGTCTCGCGCAACTTATTTCCGGACGGAACAGATTGCATTAAAAAGACAGAGCTCATATTGTTGTAAAGAAACCAAGTTCCAAGTTCAGGGTACTTCCATGCAGCCACTATTTCACTCCCCAGTAATAAAGAAACTGTCTTCGGAGATTCTCACTCATCCAGGTCATAGTTGTCTCAAAGGTGTTTTTTTTTTCCAAAAGGCAACTGGACTGTTTTTCCTTAAGGAAGAAGATGTTTCACTTCTTATCCAAGAAGCTTCATCAGACTCACAACTGAGGAAGCTTCTTGGATGAGAAGCGAACCATTCTTTTTTCTTCCTTATGGAAAAAAAAACAGCCCAGTTACCTTTTGAAAAAAAACACCTTTGAGACAGAAGCCAATTCACACAGATTTGCAATTTTTCCCATAATTATCATACTTGAAATGCTAAACTATGAATGAAGCAGCCATTTAATCAACAGAATAATGTTTCTGAAGCTTAAGAGCTTTAAAATGTGTGGACTTCTATTCTCAGAAGTTTCCAGCTGGCTGGGGAATTCTGGGAGTAAAAATCCATGCATTTTAAAGTTGCCAAGCTTCAGAAATACTGTACAAATGGAACAACAAAAAATGATGGGAAATTATAATACCGGTAATAGTAACAATTTTTGAAAGAAATTTTAGTTCACATTAATGTTTCTGTTTCTGCCTTTATTGAGGATTCTTCTTAATTTTGCTTCCACCATTATCCATGAAGAGATTTGCACATTCAAATTCACAGTATTTCATACTGAAGGCCAAATGTGGCCTTTTCAGGCTCTTTGCCTTGGTGTGCATATTTCCCAATGAGACAAACCAAGATAAGAAGATCATTTTATTACAATTTATCATAATATTCAGACAAAAGGGATTCCTCATTCAAAGAGGGAATCATGATCTTTAGCTTACATCCCCTTTTATAGTTAACATAACAAAAAAAATCTGAAAGAGGAAAGTTGATTGGACAGAATAACAGCATACATGTTTTTTAAAATGGGGTCTGAAGGGGAATAAATTGTAAGGAGAAAGATTATTTAGGGTTCACAAAAGAGATAATCCAGACCTCAATTTGCACTAAAGAACTTTTCTTATCAGGAGCTAGTCTCCAGCTTGTTTATCAGTTTAGGAATGTTAAAAGCTAATAAATCTTGAGCATCACTTTAAAAGAAAGAATATAAATCAGATTAAAATACAAAAGAACTATGTTTGTTAACAAAATACAAAACCCTTGTTATTTGCCCTTCAGTGCAGAGAGCAAGAAGCAAACCAAGGATGGAGCAATGTGAGATTCCCGATTCCATTCCAATTTTTCTTCCATAAAGTGATTCATATTAAGGGCAAATACAGAAGGAGAAGCACTGAGGCAAAATATTGGCAACAAGGATTTTAGTGTTCCAAAATGTGTTTGGTATTCTACTGTTGAGATTCAACATCCCTTCTCTGAAATTCAATATCCCCATATTACCCTTCCAATCTTTCAGAAGTATCACAAACACTTGCACGGCTTAAAATGCCTATGCAAACAGACAGCTTAGCAAAATGTCAACTCCCTCCCTGAACCCCAGTTATGTCATAGGTAGGACTTCCCACATTTTGGATGGAATTTGCAGGAGTAGTGGGAGAGGGAAAGACCACTTGGGGTTGGTAGGTTTCAATTTTTGCTAAAATCTGGATGTGCAGCAGTCATACAACAAGCTTTGGACGTTTTGGTTCTCCTGGCTTACTAAGAATGCTGGAGCATAAATGTTGGAATATTTTCCTGTAGTCACATGACCATGATTTATGACATTTTGGGTGTTGTTTATTTTGGGTTTCTGCTCAAAAAATGCCCATTGCAGACAATGGATTTGTTTAATAGCTGTTCTGACCCAGATTTTGCAAACCACAATTAGTCATAAACTTGTTTCAAAAACAAAATTTATTTTATTGCAATGCTGGGAATTGTTTTCATTCCCAGCCTGAGTTAATTTCACACAGTCCGCCAAGATAAGCACACACCTGTCAGTTCTATGAAGTGCTGCCAAAAACAGAAGTATCAAATGAATTAGAAAAGAAACCAACCGAAGTACAAGAAAAACCAACTGAAGTACAAAGAGCTTCAACGATGACTCTGAACTGATCAAACTACTTTGCTTCCTGCAAAGGTTTCATCATCTTGGCTTGACTTTTATCCCTTAAGGGAAGGGCAATCACCTCCCAGACTTACTCCAAAAGTCGCCCCTTTTGTTTCAGCTGCTCTCACCTTCTAGAAGGTCTGCGCACACATGTACTGGGAACAGGCTCCCCTGGGTCCTCTGCCTCGCTGCTGCCAGACTCTGAAGGCTCTGAAGGCAGCACCCCACTCCCAGATGTCCTGGTGTCACCTCTGCATTGGATGTAGGACCCTCATCTAAGTCCTCTCCAGACTCCCTTACTGGTCCCCATTCTTCCCCACTGTCCTATTCCACTGCCATCTGCACCAGTTGCCAGAGAAACACAATAATAGCTGTGATGTTCACTTAATGACAATGAAGTTTGCTTTACTACTGCTGGATTTGTTTAATGAACACCACAAAAAAGGTCGTAGAATTGTGTACAGTCCACATAGTGACTTATTTAAAAACCAGCACAATTTGCCAATTCAAGGCTCAATGACAGTCATAAGTCAAGGATATCTGTATAGCTGACATATATATGCATGCCAAGTACATCTTTTATAACTCCCCTGATCTACAGGAACTGGTCCCAAAAGATAGGGATTATCCCAGATAAACAGGGATAAAGACACTGCAGGTATTTAGAAAGTTTAGAAAGGCACTTAAGACCTGGCTGATTTCCCAGGTGCCTGAGTCAGAATGAGGAGAATTCCCAACTGGGTGATGTAATTTATTTTGGTTCTGATTACCACTGAATTGTTTGAATTGGTTTTAATGGCACATGTTAACCTTTTTTTTTAATTTCATTTTTGCTTGATCATTCTTTGATATGCCTCCAGAATCAGCTCATTTAAACTCATTTAAATATTTATATAAATATTTATAAACTCATTTAAATATTTATAAATATTCCAAACAAATAAATTGAGTAGTTGTCTCTTCAGAGGACAGTCTTCTATTTAGATATCAAATCCCAAGAAAGACTGTAAGAATGCAGAAGGAAGGCCTTGAAGTTGCTCATCGACAGAGGGTAACTACAGCTGGGATCTGCAGAGTAATGTCNAAAATGATACCAATAATAGTAAGTCCTTGGGAAGGACTCAATAGTTTGATAAAAATGCCAAATACAGACTTAACTTCTGGCTGTGTAACAAAGCATAGCAAAACTGACAGACGTCTGCGGCACAACACCCCAGATTTAACAATTATCTATAAGAAAGACAAAAACGCATCTATGAACACCTAATGGCAGTCAGAAGACATGATGAAAATTATTTAATTTCACAACATAGAGACAGATTAAACCATAGTTTCAATTGGGAAAAGGCGACAATCCTAGACCAGGCCAAGTCCAAAAATGCCAAGGGATTTCTAGAAACCTGACACTCTGACAAATCAACCATCAATAGACACATAGGCACTTACAATATCTATAGATTATGCAAAAGAGATAATTAAGCAGCCCCAAAGAGAAAAAGATTCTGGTATCTCTCTACCAGTAATCAGCACACAGGTCAGTATAGATTAACTCCAAGATTAACTTCTGACCAACAATAAAGTAAGCAATACGCCAATCAAGAAACTGCCGAAGAACCATCAGTAAACATCCCAACCAAAGAATCCCTAAGACCGCCCGCACCCAAAAAAATAGGCAAGGCACCAGAATATAAACTGACAGCAAACAGCGCTCCAGGTAATACTGATGGTGTTACCTAGTTAGGGTAATGAACCGTCTTCAAAAAAACAAGCAAGTTCAGAGAGTACCAAGGACCCCTCACAAAAAAACTCTAGATAGTGGACGTGGTGGTACCTGGAGACAGCAGAATAGAAGCAATGGAACTGGAGAAGATCACAAAATACAAAGATCTCCAAACAGAAATATGACAATTGTGGGCAAAAGAGAGCAAAGATAATACCAATAGTAAAGTGCACCTTGGGTGCATCCCAAAACAATTGGACACACAATTGTTTTGGGATGCACCCAAGGCATTGACAAAATCGACATCAGTCAGTTGTGAAAGGCAGCTTTATTCAGAACAGCTTACAACCTGCAATGATACTTCTAACACCATCCTACATCCACATCTGCCTATCCCAGGTCCTTGGGAAGGACTTAGTAGGTGGATAAAAATGCCAAATCCAGTCTGAACATCTGGCTGACCATGCGATGGACCATAAGAATGAGGGAGTAGCATGTGACGTTCTGATGGGGTTGAAAGCTATACTGGCAGTAGTGTATTCTACCAGAAAAATCAAACAGCACTTAGCAGAAGAGCCAGACTAAAGGTAGCCACCAACCAATTTTGAGAGAAATGAACAGTCCAGAAATGCAAAGAGTAAAATAAAACAATTTATTAGAGGGAGAAAACTGAAAAAGAATCCTATATCAAATGAGTCATAATCCACATCAACAAGAACTGCATCAGATGTTAGAGTTTCTGGGCATCTGTTGACATATGCACAATGGGATTTAAAAACTACGGTTGGGTAACCAGGGCCAAGCCCTGAAGGATTACTGGAAGAACAGCAGCCACAGACAAGACAAAAGTAGACTGTGTTTGAAAATCACTATTATAAATTGAAAGCAAAAAAGCAAGAATACTTAAAGTTAATGCTTGAATATTGGAAAAGAATTTAACCAGGCTCAAATGTCACTGAACAACGATTAGCAGACCAAAGGAGATTTATTACCAGAAATAAAATATTCAGGGATACAGAACTGGAAGAGATTCAGAAAAAATGTAAAAATGGAAAACTCCCAAAACAATAAGATAAGAACAATTGCAAATGTAGAATATAATATAAGAAGTAATAACAACAGAGCCAACCTATTGATACCACCATCCTCCTCAAAAAATGCTAAAGAATTAAAAGAGAACATTATGGCATATGCAGAATTACCAGTAGAAAGACAAACACTGCCAGCATTGAATAATACCCAAAACAGAGCTGGCAGCTATAATGAAGGATGTGAATAAGGAAATTGCAAGGATTAAAATAACATCTATTGAACAGACCAATCAGCTTGCCTACAGTACAACAGTGGTAGTTACAGAAAAACTGGTTATCAAAATTAGAAAAGACAATATTGATTTGGTAGAAACACCATTAAATCCATCAATACCTGGGCCATACCTGTGATATGATATATTGCTGAAATTATTAACTGGACACAACTGCACTGGGTGGTTTGAACTGAAAAGCAAGAAAGCTAATGACTACTCACTATGTATTACATCCTCATAATTATATGGATAGATTATACCTGCCCCATAGATATGGAAGCAAGGGTTAACTTTGAGTCAAGCTAACTGTGGAATAAGAAAAGCATGCCCTGGCTGATTACATAAAAGAAAGCCAAGAACAAGCAAACTTATTGAACATGCAGGAAACAAAACATGAATATTGAAAATAATCTAATAAAAACAAGAACAGAATGCTGGCAAAGAAAAGCATTACATGGTCAATTTCTACAAAAGATTTGAGGGGAATGTCGATAAAGATAAAACCTAGCAATGACTTACAACTGGAACATTAAAAAAAGGTCAAGGCTTGATTTTGGCTGCTCAAGATCCAGCTATTTAAAATAATGCAATCAAGGCCTAAATGGAAAAATTGTCAAATGATTCAAAATGCAGACAGAAGAAACAGTGTATCATATATCCAGCTCATGCAAGAAGAGTGCACAAATTGATTATAAACAATGACATAACACAGTTGCCAAAATAATTCACTGGAACATCTGTAAAAATTACCATGTGCCAGTAATGAAAAACTGGTGAGAACATATTGTTGAAAAATAGTCAAAAATGAACAGGTTAAAATAATGTGGGAGTTCAGAATACAAACTAGTAAAGTCTTGGCTGAAAACACATCAGATTTAACTGTGGTTGAAAAGAAGACAGTGTGGATAATTGATGTGCTAATATCAGGGGACAGTAGAACAGAATTTTTTTGATACACAAAGTATCAAAAGCTGAAAATTGAAATTAAAAGATTATGGTATAAACCAGCCACGGTGGTCCCAGGATTATCAACATACTGGATGCCATACCAAAAAAATCTTGGACAGCAGTTTGAAAATCTGCACATTGACAAAATTTTCCATTTTTAAATTATAAAAAGGCCACCCTGCTTGGATTGGCAGATATACTATGACTCAATAAAGCAATTCCTTGAGAAAGCTAAAAGTCTCAGCGTTGTTGAATTGGTTGTGTTCATTACTCAGAACCTTGACATTATGCTGATATGTTATGACATCCTAAGTTCTTGGGAAGAACTCAATGCCAATTAAGGCCAACACCAATTAAAGAACTATAAAGCTATAATTTTGCATTTTTGTGCATGTAATAATAACTAAAAACAACGGCATGACAAAATAACAACCATGTTGCATTGGAATATCTACAAGAGGTATCATTTGCCTGAAACAAGTGGAGAAACCACAAAAAAGGGAAAGTAATACAAAATGTAGACGCTAAAGTGATCTGCAGCACAACACCCAAGATTTAACCACTGTTCGTCAGAAAGACAAAAAAGTATTTCATAGTTGGAACACCATCGTAGTTGGAAAAAGAAGAAAAGAGAAAAGAAAGAACTGGAGAAGCTAATAAAATACAAAGATCTGCAAATAGAACAAAATGGCAAAAGAAAACGAAGATGATAGCAGTACTGATAAGTGCCTTGTGCAATTTCAAAGTGCAATTTCAAACATCTGGAGCAGCACTTGGATCCCATCAGCATTGACAAAATGACCATTGGCCAATTGCAAATGCAAACTTTATTTGAAACAGCTTACATCCTGCAAACGATTGCCTCCAATACCATGAAACATCCACATCTGAGCTGTGGTGGCACAGTGGTTTTAGAGTGCAGTACTGTTGGCTACTTCTGCTTGACTGCTGGCTGCCTGCAATTTGGCAGTTCGAATCTCACCAGGCTCAAGGTTGACTCAGCCTTCCATCCTTCCGAGGTGGGTAAAATGAGGACCTAGATTGCTGGGGGCAAGAGGCTGACTCTGTAAACCGATCAGAGAGGGCTGTAAAAGCATTGTGAAGTGGTATATAAGTCTAAGTATGATTGCTATTGCTAACTGCCTATCCCAAGACTCACTAGGAAGACAAAAATCCTGTCTGAATATCTGGGTGACTGTGCGATGAACCCAATAATGCTGCAAATACGACAGAGAAATATCAGTCTCCAATTCCATCCTACAAAGTAAAAATGCCCTGTAGCTAAAGTGGAAATGCTCACATTTTTTGGGGAGATGGGAGGGCAGAAATATCCTAGGGGAGGAAGGATGGCAAAAAATATCACCAGCTTTTCTAAATACGGTCTTCATAGCCACCATGGCATCCATTTTGAAAAGAGGCAAGTCTTTCCCTCAGTCATCTGTGAAAGTCTCCTCAATATGCTCACCTGCCCAGCCAGATGGCAGACCTCCGACCTTGAGAACAGACTGAACAGTCACGCAGCTCACTTAGTCACAGTTTCCCTGCCCCGTCCTCCTCCTTGTTGTGAGATACAGTGTATTTTTACCTTTAAGTGCATTATGTTTACATAAACATCTCTATAAATTAGCACATGCAAATCTGTTGGCATGAGTGATACATTTTTTGAATGCGTGAATGATATATTTCCTTTTTGGGAGGGTATGAAAATTTGTGCAGCATGAAGGTATCTAGATCTCCCGGAGAATAAAGCTGGGTTTTTTTATTCTGTATTTCCCAAAATGGCAGCCTTGAGATCAGTAGGGAGTGCAATTCTGAGTCTTTTCAGCCTCTCTCTAGCTAAACATTTGGGGAGTTGAAATCCCAATGAAAAGGCAGCCCTTGATATCTTTGTATCTCATTATTGTACTCTTGATGATTACAAGCTGAAAGTGAGCTGTGGAGCTCAGTGGGCCCACAGTTTCACTCTGATACATGGAAATATAATTCTTACAGGTGGCCAGGAAGGAGAATGACCAAATACATTTTGCTATGCACACATATGCAAGAGTGCAACATCAAAAGGCATATTTGAGGGTTGGTGTTTTTTTTTAATAACATCATTGCAGTTCTAAACCAACACCTAGAATAATCTGTGTTTTCCTTGCTGTGATTTGTGAATTGGAGAGAAGACTGGCTATAAAATGGAGTTGCAAATCTTTCTTTCTCTCTTTTTCCTTTCCTCAATCAGGGCTGGAAATATAAACCAAGACCTGAATGCAAAAAGTCCCACCTGTGTGACTGGGGAAGTATGGTTCGAAGGAAAAAGGTAGGAAGTACGACTGGAAAAGATTATACCTATACCTATATCTATTTCTTTCTATCTATCTATCTTTCTATCTATCTATCTTTGGGGTTTTGTGGCGCAGTGGTTAGAGCGCAGTACTGCAAGCTACTTCTGCAGCCAGCTGCCTACAATTTGGCAGATCAAATCCCACCAGGCTCAAGGTTGACTCAGCCTTCCATCCTTCTGAGGTGGGTAAAATGGGGACCCAGATTGTTGGGGACAATAGATTGACTAACCGCTTAGAGAGGGCTGGCTGTAAAGCACTATAAAACAGTATATAAGTCTTAAGTGCTAGTGCTAGTGCTAGCACTAGTGCTGTCTGTCTGTCTAATAAATGCATATACTGCCTATCTTGCTGTCCAAAGTGACTGTTAACCTGAGTGGGTGTGAGTGCTCACCAGTAAGGCAGTGGTGGGATTCAAATTTGTTTACCACCAGTTCTGTGGGCGTCGCTTGGTGGGCACGCTTTGCACATGTACAGTTTGCTACTGACCTTCTCCTGCAATCCTGCACTCTCCCTGCGTGTTAAACAGCTGACATGCAGCAATCTGCTGTGTTGTGCGAAGCAACTAAGCAACTAAGTTTCAAAACCAGGAAATAAAGCCAGGTTGGGCAGGTGAGCTCAGCAGCTGATCCTCGAAGCTACCAGTTCAACCAAACTGGGCCAAATGGGTAGAATACCACCCCTAAGGTCCCATGAAGCTCTTCTGAAACCTCCCATTTTTTTTCCAGGCTTCAGGTCAAACAGTGAGGCCGTGGTTCTAAAGATCTGGTTCTAAAAAATAAGCAAACACACTTCCTTAAGATTTTATTTTCTAAATCATGGAAATGACACACAAGTAAAAGAGAAAAAAATACAAGAACCTAGCATCTGTATGGATGCAGAGTCTGGATGGCCAGTTACAACGTTTGCTATAGCATATTAAGAAAATGCTTTGAAGTTGACTGTATAAATTTAATAAGTATTAAAACTCCATATCTGTTCCTCTTTCATTTTAACTAATGGAAGCCTATGTTCTTACCACCAAGAAATTTGAAGCTATTTTTGAGATTGCAGATGGAACTTTCTGCTGTGTTCTTGGCTGCTCACAGTATTCTTACAAATCTTCTCCAACACCAAAGTTCAAAAGCATCAACCCATCCTGCTCCTTCAGAGCCCAACTTTTATTTTCTTTATATTTTTTTTGTTATTATTATTTTAAATTTTATTGGTTTTTAAAAAACAAACATGAACAAACAAAACATAAAAACATCAAACTATCTTCCATAGACATACAAACAGTGTGCCGGTTGGTTTACAAATTATTTTGTGCATCTATTTTGTAATCTTCAATTACAATTACATTACATAGAAGCTCATATTATCAATCAAGAATTAAGTACCTTTGTATCATTATCAATCAATCATTTGACTATAATTTTATTCATTCATATTTTACGAGGTAACCATAATTTACTTAATTT
>BHFT01029566.1:0-39127 GCA_004320025.1 Laticauda laticaudata
GGACTAAGCCGCTTTCCAAAAAGAAGTTTTATGTTTTGATGTCTTGTGCTTTGTTGTGTATGTTTGTTTATTGAAAACTAATAAAAATTTGTAAAAAAATAAATAAATAAAAAGGAGGGAGAAAACTATAAAGAGAGGAAAAGAAGTAATGACCTGACTTTATGTGGTTAGATTACAAAAATAATACAACATCAAGCTTTTGTTTTACATTTCACAACATTTCTATAATTACAAAACAATTCTAATCATCAAAACTTAAAACCCAAGTTTCCAGGGTTTTTCCTCAGTTTTGAGCAAAAAGCGGTTACCAAGTGGAAATAAAACTGGATAATTTCATTCTTTTAATTAAAACAGTAAATCTTGGAATCTCCGCTACTCCATTGTTGAACTTGACGGACAGGGATTTCATGTTATTATGTTGTTATTTAGCAACTGGACAGCCTTTCCCTTCTTCTGAAATGTTTTTTTTAACTTCCCAGTCTGGCCTTCAGTTCTGGTTTTCCACCCAACTTCTGACATCCAGGTAAAGGCTGCTTAGCTTCTGGATCCAGGCAAGGCCATTTTGGAGTTTTTTTTAAAAATTTATTTATTTATTTATTTATTTATTTATNTCAATCAAATTATTCTGGGCAGCTTACAATTCTAAACTTCTAAAACAGTTTAAAAGACATTAAACAATGAAATCCTTCTCCTTTTTTTTTTTTTTTACAAAGTTCCCATAATTGCTTGTCTGGTTCCCCCTGTATTTGTTCTAAAACAGGAAAGCTGAGGCCAAGTCAAGAAAAATATAAGTAACTACCCTGTTTATCAGCATAGTCTTTGCATGCAGTCTTTCTTCCTTTGGTAAGGGGAACAAGGCATTTGATTGCTTCCATTTGGATCTGAGCTGGGCTGGTATCCTTCCACAAAGAACCTTCAACAGAAGCCTGTGGCTTCTGGGAATAACTGAACACTACTCTTTTCTGATGTAATTTTTAGTGCCATCGCTGCCTATATATTAGGGATATCAGAGGTACTTTGCAAAGAGGGTCATAAATGAGATGGATCTATTATTAGATGCAGTTTCTCTGAAGCATGCTTGAACCCCTTCTGTGACATGTTAGTGGTCTCTGGCCACATTTGAGGAATTACTGCCCATAAAGAGTGAAAAATTAAAAGGCTCACTGAAGATAATATTTTATTATTCTTTTATGGAATTTTTAAAAAGGGAAAAAGAGTATCTCTGAAGGTTTTGCCATTAAGAGAAACATGGCTGTAACAATCACATATAAAGAGACACTATGACTGGGATACTTATACAGAGGCACATAGATTGTAAAGCAGAGGTTTCTAGACAGTTAAATGATATTTTTTTTATAGCCTTTAATTTAAAATCGGACACGAGAAGGCAAAAACAGAACTTACTTGGAATCAACAGGGTAGTCCAATTATAATAGATGATTAAACGAACATTCCATGTTTGAGTGCAGATTGTTAAAATAAAATAGACTGCTGTGCACTTTCTAAATAAAATATACAATTATTTATAGTGGGTTGGCACCACTTCTTAAACCATAAGCTCATTTTATTGAAGAACTAAATTATTTATTATCTCCAGCACACCTTACAAAAATTAGTTCAGAGATGTGATGATTTTGGGAATGAAAACAAATCTTCACACAGTACTAAATAAATATGTATTAAATGTGCAAATGTTTAGTTACTATCTGAATGTAAATTAATATTTTCCTCTTGCTAATAGCCAGCCAATTTCTCCCCCAAATGTTTACAGTTTTACTAATTCAGCTACTTATTATTAATAGATTGGTATAAGGTAATGGAGTAGATATTGAATATGAAGAGCAAAGTGGAGTTTTAATTAAGACAGAAGTAAGACAGAACTTTTGAAGAAAAGTTAATGCAAAATTAAGGGTAACACCTGTGTTGAACTTCTTTTTAAACTTGGTTAGCTTCTATTTTATACTTAGTGCAACTTCTTAAATAGTTAATTCTTAAATTAGTTCTGATTTTGTGACTTTTATCTGTACCTTCCTAATTGATGTTTCTTATTTCTTTCAGCCAGCAAAAGTGACTTCTTTCATCTTCGCAACCTAAGGTCACTTCTATATTTGGTACAGCATTCAGTTTATCACTGCCATTGATTTTTAAAGATTTCTAATGTGTTGCATTTGGACTGTTGAATTGCTGTCAGAATTTTTATCCTTGAGATCTAACAATTTTCTCCTGGGTCATTTCTTTTAGTTGTAGTTATTACTTTATTTCCTTCAGGAAAATTGCACTTTTGTAACTTAACTTTGGATATATTTTGTCTTATTGTTTTTAATATTTGATTATGGTTATCAGTGGTGGGATTCAAATTTTTTTACTACCGGTTCTGTGAGCATGGCTTGGTACACATGGCAGGGGAAGGATACTGTAAAATCTCCAGTTAGAGGTGGGATTTGCCGGTTCTTTGAACTACTCAAAATTTCCGCAACTGGTTCTCCAGAACTGGTCAGAACCTGCTGAATACCATTTCTGATGATTATTCTTGGTTTAAAGTTTGATTAAAACTATTTCATTTCTATCTGGGGTTTTTTCTTCTATTTTTTTCTCTTCTTCAATTCCCCCTCCCATCTTTTGACAAACATTTATTCCACTAATTCACTACCCAGACTAAACACTATTCACTTGCATATCTTAAACTTTCTTCACCCATTTTCCCAACTAAATATCTAAATATGTCCATGGTAAACATTCAATCAATGTATGCAAATTCTATTAGCTGAGTAATGATTACTCAGGCAGGTATGCTGCTTCGATCACAACCAACTCTAATTTCTATATATCCAATTCAGCAAATGTGTTAAACATTCAACAACAAAATACAAACGTGAACACCATTTAAATCCTACTACACTGAGAAATAATGTATCTAAATCAGATGAAAATAACTTATTTCAGTAGGGGATTCCATACCACAAATCACTCTTTAAAAATTTCCTAAAATATGTTAATGTCTTTCCTCACTGTTGGAAGGGGCCTCATGGGCCAGGTTGGGAACAGTTCATTATGGTAAAGAACACTGTATGTGGTTGCTAAACAATCAACATTGACTTGGCAGTACATAATCAATGACTTTCCTAAATACCAACAGGAACTAATCTGGGAAGAATGCTATTCCACAGAAGGAAAGCAGCAACATAAATATCCTTCTTCCCCCTGGTAGATTGGCAATGATGTTTCCAACCAGAAATCCAGATTGTTGGAAATACAAAAGTAAACAGGGCACCTACTTCCACATGTGGTCGACATGTCAAGAAGTCAAGAGTTACTGGAGTAGAATTAAAAAGTGGTTAGAGGAAATAATGAAACAAAAAATTGAATTCAGACCGGAACTGTTTTTATTGGGAATAATAAGGGGAGATTATGCTAAGACAGTAAATGTAAAATACATTATTTTACATATAACAACTGCGACCAGAATTGTGTATGCCCATTACTGGAAACAAGATAATATACCATCTGAGGGGACTGTGATAAAGGGACTGACCTTACAGTTAAAAGATAAAAGTGAATCGAAGTATTAGCTGGTCCAGGATTCCTGGTACACCTACTTAAACAATAGATATAAAAGTAACAAAGCAGCTAATATGTGAATATGAACACTGACGATGCTGTAACGCTGTTGAAAGTGTTGATTTGTTATAAATTGTTGGAAAATGTTTAATAAAATTTATTTTTTTTTAAAAAAATCCTATCTTCTTGGTTCTAAATAATATTTCATTAGCTTTAGGACTCAAAGGGATCTCCCTTCTAAATCACATTGAATGGGCAGATATCACTGGAAAAAGGCAATTCAGATGATACCAAAGTCCTTACTATATAGTGCTTTAAAGATGACAATTAGCATCTAACACTCAGAAGCAAAAGTACTGATGTCACATGGGTCAAATGGTTCCGGGCTTTAGCTACCACTTGATACTTAAGCAAGCGCCTGTGAGTCCCAGAGGGCACCCAAATGATGAACTAATTCTGTACAAAGTCCCCATAACAAAAAATGAAATATATCCTGCCTCAGCTGTTTCCCAAACCAGAGCTATTTATTTAATTGCTATTTATTTGTTTATTTTGTCAAGCATGTATGAGAAAACAAGTGTAAGTATGAACACAACATATAAACACATTGAGTATAAACAGGTATAAGTATATACATAATAAATGGGTATGAATGAATGGGGACAGTAGGACAGGGATGGTAGGCACACTGGTATGCTTATGCACACCCCCTTACAGACCTCTTAGGAATGGAGTGAGGTCACAGTTTAAAGTTTTGGGGGTTTGAGAATGTAACAACAGAGTATGGTAGTGAGTTCCAGGCACTGATCACTCTGATCAATGCTGAAGTCATATTTTCTGCAATTGAGTTTGGAGCAGTTTACTTTGAGTTATTCTTTTTGATTTGAGCTATTATTTGAGTCTGAGTCTATTCCTTTCTGTCCAGACCCTCCCAGCCTCCAAGCAAGGGGATAAGGCTTGATTACATCTCCTGTTTGATTCAGAGGCCAGGTATACAACTAAGCATATAAAAATGAATAGGGAAGGGGGGGAAATTGGGCTATATGGCACCCTACCATAGAAATCTTAGATCTTGACCTCTCCTATCATTACAGACTATAATTGGCCTAAGAAGAAGCATTGAAAACAGTGGTTCTCATTCCTAGTGCCAAAGTCAGTCTCAAAATACTGTCTACCATGAATAATTCTTTGACAAGAGGCTGTGTATGTCTCCCTCTGTATGTGTGTGACTGATTGGAATGGCTCATTTAAGCCCCAGAGATAGGAAGAGAACAGTTCCTGGCACTAAGAGAATGGACCAATCATGATCTCTAAATTGATAAAAGGAAAGAGCAGGCTCACTGTTTTGGTTCAAGACTGAAACTGAAGTTGTACAAATTGCTCCTACTGGGTTAGCAAACAGCTAACATTAAATCCCAACTTACTAAACCACAATTTGGCACACTGGAATTGTTATATCTGAGCTTGAAAATTGTACTTATAGCTTGGGTGTCGTTACAAGTAATATATGCTAGAACTGTAAGTGTATCAGAGAATCAGTCCTTTAATATGGAATGTTATACAAAAGGTAATTTGAGAACAATGACAAGAAATGAAATAATCCAGATACTAAAATCATTTCCTAAGATACAGTTTTTATCTTTTGAAAAAAACTGCTTTGAAAACAGATTGAGAAGGAATTCTATTGATAGAAGCTAATTATTTCAAAGATTTGTAAATGGGAGACCTAAGGTAAAACACATAATACAAATTTGTAAATTTAAAATGTATAAAGGATGGAATTGAATTGCATTTTATGTGTACTTCTTATTCTGTATCCTGTACAGATGCAAATAGATAAACTCCACAAAATATCCAGAACAAAGTACTTTTATTGGTTCATCAGGTATCCTCATAACTCACATTTGTGATGAAGTTCTTTAATGACCAATCCTTTGCACTACTGTCTTGTAGGTAAAAAGATGGTTTATCTCCTATCCTTTTTCTCCCATCTTGTAACGATAGAAGTAGAACAGTTACCACGAGTCCATGAGTTCAGCAAGAGTGAGGAAAACTCCTACAACCCATCGAGAGTAAATTTAGTGACAATTAAGATTACAGATGTGGTCATGTGACATGGATGACATTTCCCAGGATACCTTAACTACATTTATCATGATGCATTCCTCTTAAGGAACTAGCTCACAATTGCTACCTAACTATCCAATTCCCATACACTGGCTGGACAGCACACTCCCACCTGGAATTGTAAATTCCACTATTAAAAGAAAAGAAAAAAAAATACATAAACTAAGATAAGCAGTAGTCAATAATACTAACTGAACAGCAGATAACTATATAACTAAGATAAACAGTTAGCTAGATAACGAGAGAAAACAGTAGACATTAATAAAGCATCAAACAAAACAAAGCATGCAAAGCTTGAGGTTCAATCTTCAAGTTAAGCCCGTCTCCGCAGTAGCACAAGGTCGGTGACTGGCTGGTGTAGGGCTTCTTGGTAAAAGTCTGATGGTCACAGGAGGAAATCTAGTGACCTCACCATCAGGACCTTGACTTTGCGGATAAGTCCATCAGAGCTGGGCATGGTTTGAGACACAAGTCCCATAGGCCACGTGTTGTGAAGCACATCCTTGTCTTTCAGCAAGACATGGTCTCCTTCCTCGAGGTTTGGTTCTTTGATCTTCCATTTACGGCGGTCTTGTAGGGTAGACAGGTCCTCTTGCTTCCAATGGTTCCAAAAGGTGTTGGCAAGCTGTTGAACTTATCTCCATTGTTGTTTGTACAAGTGCTAAGAATCAAAGTTCCCTAACGGCGCGGACCAATCATCTGTCTTTTGAGTTAGCAAGGAAGCTGGAGTGAGAATGCTTGGATTCTCAGGATCTGAAGAGACCGGAACTAAAGGTCGACCATTTATGGAGGCCACGACTTCTGCCATAAGGGTTGATAGAGTCTCATGTGTCAGTTTAGGTGCTTTCGCCAGCATTGAATCAAGGATCCGATGAGCTATTCCAATCATGCGTTCCCACGCTCCTCCCATGTGAGATGCGTGGGGAGGATTAAATATCCATGTGGATTTGTTGGCTTTAAGGTAGCTGTCGAGTGGCGAGTCAGAGCGAATGCCATCTTTAATTTGTAGTTCTTTACAGATGCCTACAAAGTTCATTCCACGGTCAAATCTGAATACCTTGACTGGGCCTCTGTGGGCTTGACACATTCTCAGGGCATTGATGAAGCAAGAGGCATCCATAGATTCGATGACTTAGATATGGATCGCTCAAATACTGAGGTATGTGAAGAGTACTGCCCATCGTTTGCTGTTAGCTTGACTGGCCCTGGTCCGTCGGGTATACATAGACCAAAGACCGAATACATTGAGGCCTACATTGGTGAATGGTGGGTTGGAGCTCAGGCACTTGGGTGGTAGGTCAGCCATCATCTGGTGTAATGTCTAACCTCATTGCTTGCGACAATGGAAGCAAGACTGCAGAACAATTGTAATACATCTTTTGGCGCCTATGATCCAGAGTCCACTTGCTCTGAGGGCACCTTCTGTGAAGTGGTGGCCTTGATGATGGATTAGTTCATGGTGGTGTTGTACTAACAGCCTCGTTACATGGTGGTTAGCCGGAAGGATGATGGCTTGCTGGGTGAGTCCATTTCAGCTTTGTGTAGGGGACCTCCGACTCTCAGTACCTCCTGGTCTCAGAAGTGGACTGGATTGTGGTATGGGTTTCCCTGCACTCAGGCATCTGTATTCCGACGGATATGCACACTTCTCAATATTTGTCGCTCAGCATGAGCACAGTGGTCTGGGAAGTATGACTTGAAGCCTTTTCCGATGACCAAGGAGACAGACGACTGTACAGATGAGCAGAGTTATTCCCAGTACGAGAGGTTTCCATTAGGAGAAGCATTCAAAGCAAACAGGTTTCAAGGGGCCTATCTTCTCGTGTTGAAACGTCGTTGCTAGGCAAATGACCGGAGGGACGACCGGTTCTACCTTCTTGACTAGGGGTCGAATGTCGCCATCATTATCTGGATCTAGGAGTTCATACAAATCGGTTTTTTCTGGCTCCAAGGTGTCTGTATGCCACAAGAACTCGGGGCCTTTGAACCAGGTAGACGTTGATAACTAAGATGCATGAATAGACCTTGCCGCATGAACTTCAGGGTTCTGATCCGTTGGAACATACCACCACTGCGCTGGTTTAGAAGATCTCCTGATCAGCTCAACTCCATAGATGTTGAAGCATCTACTCTCGTCGTAGATATAACCCAGTACCACTCTGCTGTCTGTATAGAAGGTGGTGGGTTCTAAGGGCAGATCTATCATCTTCATTATCGTGTCTGATAGTTCCGCTGCCAGCACAGCTCCGCAAAGTTCCAGCCATGGTACAGTATGACCTTTTTGCGATACTCGTTTCACTTTTCCCATGACAAATCCGACATATACGTTGCTCTCCCAGCCGTAGACTTTGAGATATGCCAGAGCTGCTTCTGCCTTTGTTGAGGCATCTGAAAAAACATGTAGTTCCTTTCTGTATGCTGTGGAGGGTGAGATGGGAACATACGTGCGATGTAGGTGAACATCTTGGAGGCAGCAGAGAGAGTTGCACCATGACTCCCATTCTTGCTTCTGCGTGGTGGGAGCAGTTCATCCCAATCTTTGGTGTTTTGGGAGAGCATGCTCAGTAGGATTCTAACTTTAGAGGTAATAGGTGCTGCAAACCCGAGAGGATTAAACAGGCTGTTAACTGTTGACAGCACTGCTCTCCTCATGAAGCCGGTCTTTAGGGCTGGGGTTTTGAAGATGAAGAGGTCTTTCTTCAAGTCCCAACACAAGCCGAGACTGTGTTGGATGAAGGGGGCGTCGCTAGCGAAATCAAGGTCTTGAAATCCCTTGGCATGGTCCTTGGGACTAAAGGCCTTTTGAACTTCTTCACTATTGGATACTATCTTATGTAGCTTGAGGTTGGCCGTCCCTAGTATTTGCTGTGTATTCTTTAAGAGGTCTATGGCCTCCGCTGGGGTGGCTACGGATTTCAAGCCATCGTCTACATACTAGTCGTGTTCTACAAAGCATTGAGCTTCTGCTCCATATTTGTCTCCTCCCTCACTAGCAGTATGTTGGAGACCGTAGTTCGCAATTGCAGGGGAGGAGCTGTTGCCAAACACATATACCCTCATTCAGTATTCCAAGATCCTTTGGTTATGTTGATCATCTCTGAACCACAGGAAATGGAGATAGTTTCGGTGATCTTCTTGTACAAGGAAGGATTAGAACATCTGCTGTATGTCAGCCATAACTGCTATGGCTTCTTTTTTAAAGTGGATGAGCACTCCAAAGAGACTGTTCATAAGGTCAGGTCCTGTCAGAAGGGTCTTGTTCAGAGAGTGATCTTGAAACTGTGCACTGGCATTGAAGACTACACATATTTGGCCTGGTTTCTGTGGATGATACACTCCAAAGAATGGCAGGTACCAACATTCTTTGTCAGTTTCCAGAGGTGGGGCTGGCTCAATGTGTCTGTTCTGTATCATTTTGTCCAAGAACTCCACCATATGAGCTTTCATCTCTAGGTTCCGGGTCATGATCTGTCTCAGACTGAAGAGACAGGAGAGCACATATTTCTGGTTGTTTGGCAAGCATTGTCTGGGAGTGCAAAAGGGTAGTGGCACAACCCAACTATTGGTTGCATTCTGTTGAAACTCCTTGTCCATGAGCTGAAGGAATCTTTTGTCCTCAATAGACAGAGCTAAGTCATGGCCTTCTCTGGCAGTCTGAAATAGTGCCTCTCCCAAGACAGGTTTGACTGTTGAAAGTGTGAAGTGTTCTTGGCATGGTGTCAGGTGAGATGGTCTGCCATTCTTGAGAACAGAGGTAGCTAAGGTAGTTGACTGGGTTGGGGCCTGTAGGCAATCTATACAGACCACTCCTATGATCCCCCATTCTAGTGGAGATTTTATGGCCACTGGGCCATCTACAGGACCGCCGACCTACTCAGAGAAGAGAAAGGCGCATGGGGCATTATTTCCAAGCAACAGTAGGATCTCAGCCTCTGGATCTAGAGCGGGAAAGTGATGAGCCAGGTGCTGTAGGTGAGACATACTACTTATGACCTCAGGTGTTGCGATCTGACTGCGGTCGTTCTGTACCCCATTGCATTCAAACACGGGTGGCAGTGGGATGGGAATCCAATGTCCATCCAATGACTCTATGCAGAGTCCAACAGCTCTCCTCCCTGCCGTGCTTCTTGGTCCATGGCAAGTTGATGCAGAGAGGTGAAGTTTGTCCTGTTGCACCGCAAAGAGGTTGAAGAATGCCGGTCTGGCCAGGATGCAGGTGCTTTGAGTGTCTATCAGCACGTACATTTTCACGGCATCTTCAGGGCATCCTTCAGGATACACTTCGGCTAAACAGATGGGAAGACACGAATGAGGGCACGGTGAGTCCGTGTACAGTGATGTGCAGTTGACACTAATACTCGGTTCTGGTTGCAGTTTGGTAGTCTGCTGAGGAGCCCTGTATGCTTCTGTGTTATGTTGAGGCTCCTTGTTCGAAGGAGGGCTACGAGATATCTGCAGTGGTGGCTCAGAGTCTGGATGCAGCGTGGTCGGGTGCTGGTCATTATTGCATAAGTCACATTGCACCTTAGCTGTGCAGTACTTGGATGGGTGTTTGGATTCGCAACATTTGTAGCAGTTTTGGTACTCCCTTATCAACTCTTTTCGTTGAGTCAGTGATTTCGCTGCAAACCCAGTGCACCTGTTCAGCGAGTGACAAGTGTGGTGCATAGGAAAAAAAACTGTATTCTCTTTGTATTTGGAGATCTAAATCGGGTTGTATCTGATGAGTTATCTCCCCAACTGTATATGGATGAGGAGTTGATCTCGGTTTTATGGACAGCCATGAAGGGTCCTTCCCCTGCAGTGTGCATAGGGCTTGTGGACGACATATGGTTGCTGTTGTATTGTTTTTCATTGGGAGGGCTAGCAGCTCTGAGCGCACGGGCCCAAAAATGGTATCAAAAATGGTAAAGGGTATAAAGTTGTGGTGACCATTGGCCATGAAGGCGTTGGACACCTGGAGCCATTATTCAATTAGCACCTGCTGGAGTTTTCGAATGATCTTGTTTTGCATGTCATTTGAGTCAAGACAAGCGAGTCCTGGTAACTTGGGATCCTGTTGTGCCGCTTTCAGTTGGATGAGTATATTAGAGAGTTCCGCGATCAGGTGAGGCTTGCCAATAGGAATTTTAGGAAATCTGTGGAGGCTATTCAGGAGCATTGATTGTACATCTGAGGCAGCACCGCATAAATTGTCAAGTCTTTGCCATGACAAATGTAGGGCAGCATCTGGATCATCTAAGTGGGAGGCATAAAGTGCCTTTGTATCTCTGGCAGACTGCGGCCCTAGCCATGCCATCAAGTGTATAAATATTTCACTGGATTTCAGGTATGCAGCCTGAATGGGTTGTAGGAAAACTTTCTTCCATAGGAGATATTCGCCACCTGGTTCATCAGAGAATTTGTATACACCATTAGCGGCCAAATCTAGCTTTCCTCTGCTTACTGCCAACTCTCTCCAGTAGTCAGCATCGTCTGTAGAGTTGGGTTGNCTAGCTTTCCTCTGCTTACTGCCAACTCTCTCCAGTAGTCAGCATCGTCTGTAGAGTTGGGTTGAGGCATTGACATAGAGGGTAGGTTCGAGTTGTATGTCATCGATGGGTTGTAGGCTTCCTCCCGGTGCTTACGGAGGATGTCGTTCTGCCATTCCAGAGGCGATGGTCGAGTGTCATGCTGCTGTGTAGGCTGCAGTTATCTTGTGCCTGTGAGCTCGGGTGGTGTGGAGGTTGTGGCTGGAATGGTACTGCTTGTGGATTGAGTGTGGCAGGTGTCGTCAGTGGCATGTCTACTTGTGGAGAAGTTGTTGTGATCACTGGTGGGCTAATTTGCTCACCTGGCAGGCCATGAGACGTTGGAGTAGGATTGCTGGTGCTGGGAAGAGAATCTTGGACCTTGGTACGTACAACATCAGTTGGGGAAGGTTTGCTGCTGGTGGGAAGTGAATCTTATACTTTAGGTCATACAACGTCAGTTGCATAACTGACATGTAGAGTTTGAGGTTGAGATTCCTCCCTGTACTCCCTTGGAGACTTCTAGGTATCAGAGGCAGTTCCATCTGTTCCATTGACACTACTTCCTGCCAAAACACGTTGTGGAGCCCTGCCTGGAGGGCTGTCTTGCTTGCCTCGACACAGTCTTCGTGTTCCTTGTGAAACTCCCTGAAGCACTGGACGTGTTGTAGGAGTTTGGGGTCACCCAGTCTTGACTGAATGGATTTGAGGTTGTCTTCACTGTGTCTTCACCATGTGAGAAGGGCATCTAGATCAACTAGCAATGTGCAGAGTTTCTCGGGGAGCAGCCTGTGTTTTGGGGTGTCACAGATCTTCTCAAGCTCTGCCCAGGAGTCTGCGTAGAGGCGATATTGCTTCTCCCAATCATTCCTCAAGTATTCTTCCATGTGTTTGGTAAGCTTCTTACTCTTTCTGAGGTTGTAGGCTTTTGGAAGTATTGCCGCTTCCATAGAGATTGGACATCTGAAACTGGGTTTTGGGAACCAGGCTCCATGTTTACAGCAAGGGTGGGTGGAGGGTTCGAGTCCTCTGGTACTTCAGGGACATCCATCATGGCTGAAGCAGTTGCCATGTTTTAAATTGGTAAAAGGTGACTTTTGTTGTACTAGGGTGCGTTGCAAGCAGGTAGCAGAAAGTAGAATTGTTGCTGAATTTAATACTTGAGCATTTCGGTGGTGCTGCAGAGTCTGGGTGATGCTACCACAGCACACAGTAAGGCAGTTTCTAGGGTGCGATGTGTGCTTGCTACACAAGGGGGCATTAGAGGTTGCGTAGCAAAGTCTGAAAACCTGGAGGGCTAAACGCAGAAATATGCGTAGCACAGTCTGAAGACTTGGAAGCTAAATGCAGAAATATGCCTGATAGTGTTGTTTGCTCCACAAGGTGGCAGTAGAGGTTGCTTAGCAAAGTCAGAAGACTGAATGGCGAAACGCTGAAATATGCATGGAAGACACTATTGCTAGGCCCATGTTAGATTGCAGTTAATCCTGGAACTTCGAATTAAATTGATTAAATTGTCCACAATAATTGCAAAAAGGGATTATCATTGGATAAACACTCTGGTCAAATTTGAGAAACTGTGTAAAAAAAAAAAATCAAACTCTGGGAAATTTCTCTTTGAGCCCCAGATGTAGCTGTGGCTGCTTTGCTTAGGTCTGTGAAGTTGCAGTTAATCTTGGAACAATTGAATTAAATTGATTAAATTGTCCACAATTATTGCAAAAAGGGATTATCATTGCAAGCACATATTGGTAAATATGTGAAGAAGTTCTTTAATGACCAGTCCTTTGCATATCTGTCTTGTAGGTAAAAAGATGGTTTATCTCCTATCCTTTTTCTCCCATCTTGTAACGATAAAAGTAGAACAGTTACCATGAGTCCATGAGTTCAGCCAAGAGTGAGGAAAACTCCCCCAACCCATCAAGGATCAATTTAGTGACCAATTAAGATTACAGATGTGGTCACGTGACATGGACTACATTTCCCAGGATACCTTAACTACATTTATCATGATGCCTTCCCTTAAGGGAACAGCTCACAATTGCTACCTAACTATCCAATTCCCATACACTAGCTGGACAGCACACTTCTCTTTTTAAAACTAACAATGGAGATAAGTGGTTGATAGTGTCGTCATCATAGGATCAGCTATTGATAGGAAAGGAAGAAGTCAAGAAATGCACCACAGACTAGTAATTGGTCTAGTAACAATGAAGAACTGGGGGAAAATATTTAGATGCTATGATGTGTCTTTATCTACAAAGGTTATAATCATGCATGAATTGGTTTTCCCTGAGATACTCTATGGAAGTACAAGCTGGATTCTGAAGAACCAGGCTGGAATGCTTTTGAACTTTGTTGTTGGAAAATACCCATAGGTACCCAAGGTGGGGGAAGCAAACAAGTCAACCTACAGTTTTCACTTTAAATAAGCAGGCTCAATAAGCTATATTTTGGACAACCTGATAAAGACCTTGCTCTTGGAAAATGCTGGGAAAGCTGGAAGGAAAGAGAAGAGGCTGACCAGAGCAAGGTGGATGGATTCAGTTAGTGTGGTAATGAGTGCACTGCAGAGATGGTATTCAGCAGGTTCTGACCTCTTCTGGAGAACTGGTAATGGAAATTTTGAGTAGTTCAGATAACTGGCAAATACCGCCTCTGACTGGCCCCGCTCCCATCTACTCTCTGCCTCCTGAGTCCCAGCTGATTGGCTGAATCTTCTTTTGTTGCCCTGCACAGGAGAACAGAGCTGGAAAGCAGGTTAGTGGGGTGGGAAGGGAATGAGGGTTTGCAGTATCCTTCCCCTGCCATGCCCATCAAGCCATGCCTACAGAACTGGAAGTAAAAAAATTTGAATCCCACCACTGGTGCACTGTTATAAGACTTGAAGGACCAGGTGAGAACAGATCCTCTTAGAGACAATCTATCCTTTTGGTTGCTAAGAGTTGACTCCAATCTGATGGCACGCAGTAAATCAATCAATTAATCAATCAATCAAACACTTATCTTCTTCCCTTAAACAAGAGACTCAACTGAAGCCCTATCTGTTTAAATTAATGTGCATGAGGAATGTGGGAGACTTTAACCTAATTTGTTTTATGCATAAATACAACAAACTAAAAGGCAATAATAGTAATTTATTAAATGCATATGCTGCCTGATTCCCAACAATTGTGGGTGCTTTACAGACTATTTAAAAAAAGTAGCAACAAACCAAGAAAACCCAAAACAAAAACAGAGAAAGATGGCAGACATAATGAACCCAGATAGGAACAAAGAAGAAGAAAAGGGGCTTTCAATTATATTTGCCTGAGGCCTGAGCCAAGAGCCAAGTTTTCATGCCCTTTGAAACACTACTAGAGTGAGACCTGTTCAAATCCAGAGGATTGCTACAGAGAAGGGGTCCTGATAAATGGTGTTGTTTAATCAAAGGAATCTGGAACATCCAACCAGATTGGATTGGCTGGGCAGATACTATGGGAAGCAGGCAGTCAGTCCCTCAAGTAACCAGCCCTGTTCCCCATAAGTTGAAAGCACAAAGCTAATCCTAAACAGAACATTCAAAAGAGCAAGTCTGATCCCATTTCAACAGATTCATACTTCTGACTCCTGATTTTCTCTCATGTTCTACCAGAAACACATTAAGACAGATATGAAGTTAATTGCACAAATTCAGGTAAGATTTCTAATTCTTAAAAGCTAAATAGCAACTGCACTGGATGTATATTGTGTCATTAACTCTATTTCCTTATGTTGCAGTTCTAATAAAAATACCACCTTTAAAGGTGATGTTCATTCCTTCAGTGCCTCTCTTGTAGCTGATTTCTTCTCTCTGGAGAGTCTAGATGATCTTGGCTGATTTCAAAAGGACAGCAAGTCAGACATGGTTAATGATTGGATGAGAAATCCCAGGGTTCTAGGCCAAAGTGGGAAGTCAAAAAATACTTTGAGAAAAAAGCAGGAGCAAGCCACTTGTGTCTGTTGTCAAGAAAACTATATAGGTACCTCCATGAAATCTCCAGGAATTTAGCTCCATTTTACTTAAAACAATAGCTGGGATTTCATGTATTTATTGAACAGCACTTCAAGTTTGCACGGGTTTCTTTCTGGAAAAAAAATCTTTTTTCCCAAAAAACAAAAACTTTCTGGAGGAAGCATTGAGGTGGCTGCTTTCTTCTAAAGGCTGGCATGACTACAAGAACCTTATAAAATTGTCTCTGTGTGTGCATATATTCCCACAATCTTTTTTTTTCCCNCCGGTCTACCTCGTGTTTTTCCGAACAAAACACTTTCCTTGATTCCCAGCCCACTCTAGAGGTAGCCTAAAATCATCCTTAGCTTATGGTTAAAAATTGGGTCCCCCCCCCCTTTATCCTGAATTTGCTTCTCTCCTGCTTCATGACACAACACTCCCCATGCTTATCAACTTTAGGTTGGGCTGTTTTTTAATGTGGGTTTCGCTCTCTTCAGGAATAGAACTACTACAAGATCCGCAATGCTGGAAGACTAAATTGCAGTGTGTACAGTAAAACAATATACCAAATCTCTGTAAGTAATACAATTTTATTTTAACAGCAAATACTGTCATAAAGAGACAATTCTGGTGACTGCAAGCATTAAACGATGTGTACAGCATTAAGCAAAAACTTCATTTTACATCTGCTATACTTCAGTTAAATGAATTCTGGCTATTCAATATGAAGAAGCAGATGAATGATGATATGAAAATTGATTCTTATTTAATATTATTAGCAAAAACAAATCTATTGCTCTTCAAACCAAAGAAGCTTATTAATAAATGAAAAAAAATGAATGACACTAAATCAAAACTGAGTGTTATATTCATGAGTTAATTCGATAGAAGACCCAACAAAATTAGACTATATTGATAAAATAAGCAAATGTGAATGCATTAGTTTCCTTATCACAAAATTTCAATACTCAAGATCATTAGAAAGCAAAATCAAATCTGTTATTATTTTTACAATAACCAATTATAATTAGCCTATATTATTCAAACAAGAATCACATTATTTCTAATTAGGCTTCTATTAACATACTGGAAGCTCAAACATACTGACTAGTTTCATATCACATAATTTGGCACAGAAAGCAGAACAATCTCCAAATCAATATGATTTACATATTGCTAACTGATCCAAATCATAATCCATTCGTAAGCAGTATAGTTAGTGGCTGCTCTAGCAGACAATGATCTATAATACATCCCAGAATTATTTCTACATGATTAAGGATATGTTGCTCAATCGTTAATCAACACAAAATCCAACCAGGTTGAAAGTATCATGGTAGCATCTCACATAAAAGAATGGGTCTGAAAACAGCAGCCTGTTTATATTATTTATACTTTTCCTGAAGCATTATCCTATTACTTATACTTTTCCTGAAACATTATCTTATTCATATGTATAAAAAGCAAAGACAAGAATATATCAAAAAGTGTGTTCGATTTTATTTCTTATAATGAAAGGCCACAAGAATTAGTGAAGGATACAAGGACGATTTAAGGTCCTAAATGTGGAATAGATTTTTTTTCATAGTATAAAGAGTAGATATTGAAAAATGGAAATGAATTGTGAAAAAAGTATATATGGAAACTGCATCTAGGAACAATATCAAAAAGAACCTTAGAAGACCTAAAATTAAAAACCTGGAAAAAAATTCTGGCACCAGAAAAATAGCCACCTAGTTGGGACTCTTTAGGAAAATTATTCCATCCAATATGAGAGTTCCACTGGAAATTTCTTTTACTTAGCATCTGGTTCTTATTATTTGCTGAAAGATATCAACAGCACTGCCAGAATGTGATCTTAGATATGGATTTAAGAAAGATGAGATCCTTAGACAATTCACTCTTAATCCATTCTGGCTCTTATCTGGCTAATACCAGCGTTTTACATTTGTTTCAGAAATGGACAAGACTATTTTCAATGTCTTTATACCAGTGGTAAAGCTCTGCGATAGTCATTGTATCAGCCAATCTGAATGAATATTATTTACATATAATAAGGAAGGGAGATTCATATTAAATATTTATGTTAATAAATAGCGACATCATTCCAATATATCTCTTCTAAACGGGCAGGCCATTCAATTAAAATTTTCTCTAAATTTGAGTTCTAAATAGGAATGTTTATAGCCACTCACAATGTTTCACTGCAGAAAAACATTTTTAATTGATGAAACAATCTACCTTCTTGTTGATCAATGGTGGGATTCAATTTTTTTTACTACTGGTTCTGTGGGCATGGCTTGATAGGCATGGCAGGGGAAGGATACTGGAAAATCTCCAGTCAGAGGTGGTATTTGCTGGTTCTCCGAACTACTCAAAATTTCCGCTACCGGTTCTCCAGAACTGGTCAAAACTTGCTGAATACCACCTCTGTTGCTGATCATGATTTGTATCAGGGTGATAAATCTGAATTCAATTTGCCTGTCTACTATTTCTGACACATAAAAGCAATAGCTAAGTATTAATTTTACTTTAATTTCTGAAAATCTATTAGACTGGGGAAGAAACATATTGTCCTTGATCATGTCCACAATGTGACCTCACTCACGTTCTTCAATGCCCTACTTCTTAGCAGGCTAGCAGGCAAGCAGGCCTGTAGTCAACAAACACTTTCCTACCCGTTGCTGCTTTGCTAGGGAGTTTTTAGAAATATAATCTTAACACATCCATAGGGCACTAAGTTAAGGTAGACTGTGTTTTTTTTTACTGCACTAACAGGCATTTGTTGCAAGCAGGGGTGGGCTGCTGGGGGTTCGCAGGGGTTCAGGGGAGCCTGTGCTAAGATTCTGTGCAGTTCAGAGAACCCCCAAATCCCACTCCTGGTTGGCTCCACCTACCCCACCCCTCTCAGGAGTCCCCACACAGCCATTTTGGATGTAGTTAAGTATAGGGTGCACGTGGAGGTTCGGGGAGAGCAAAAACCAGGCCTCCCGGAAATTTGGGAAGGCCAGAAATGGGGTTCTTTCTGGTTTCCAGAGAGCCTCTGGAGCCCAGGAAGGCCATTTTTGCCCTTCTGGAGGCTCAAGAAAAAACTCTGGAGCCTGAGAAGGGCAAAAATGCCCCCCTCGCTGTGGTGCAGGAATGGCAGTATAGGGCATTGCATGCCAAAACAACTATATACAAAGATAGTTTTTTTTCTCTAGTGCCATCACTCTGCTGAACACCTAATTTTCACAGTGCTGTCTAATGTCTATGCATATTTACTTACACAGTATTATTATCTTTTTTATTATGTTCTTTACTATACCCTCTTACTGGTATTATTATGATTATTATTCTGTTGCCTCGCCTGTAAATTGAAAGCTTTTACACTGGAGACAAATTCCTTGTGTATCTAATCACATCGGGCCAGATAAAATACTCAGTTCAGTTCAGTTCAGTTCAATGCAATTTTAAAGCTGAGAATGAGAGTGGAAGGTATACAAAAGACAATCCACAATTATTCCCTCTCTTAAAAACCCCAAAATCTCTCAATATAATTTAAAAGCACATTTTATTGATTGTATTGTGGCTGGCTATAATTTCAGGAAATAAAAATAGTTCTGTAAAAATTCAACCATTTTAATCACTGAACATTGATGGGGCAATCTCAGGATGCATTGGTTTGCTAATCTGTGGATTAACAAATCAGGCAGGCTAATATTTTTGAAGATGAACAGGTTATCTGGAAATTGACTGATGTATAGCCACCAAAGTATTGAGTTGGCTGCATTTTATCCAGTAGCAAAGGAAATATGTTTAGTATCTGAGCATGTATTTTGTACTGTACATGTGATTTTATCTGATCAAGCCAGAAGGCAAGCAATCAACTGTGGAAAGGGAACTTCACAAGGACAGTAGTGTCACCCAAGCAGGAACAGCCTGAAGGGAACATCAGGCCAGCCATAAAACAAACTTGAATAGGAAAAGAAATCAAATAAAAGATATTAAAAGAAGCCCCTTAGACAAAAGCCAAATAATTAAGAAAGCTAGGAAAACAAGGAAAAGAAAACCCTTACAACAAAGGAATCGCCAAATCAGTAAAAACAGAACAAAAAGACACAAAATAAATTACAAAGGAAACAGAGAGAAGATTGCCGGAAAAACAAATAGAAAAAAACATTATAAAGCTAAAGAAGATTAGAAAGAATCGATAATACAATTCAAGCCACTCCACAGAGTTTATTTTCCGCAACTCGCTAAGTTTGCCCTTCCAAGCGAAAAATAAACTCTGACAGGATTTTAATATCTAAACATTAAACACTAAATGAACATCTCATACACAAAGAGAAAAAAGGTATAAAAACCAGGGACTTACCATTCGAAGTTAGCTAGCTAGCCCCAGGAACGCAGCCTCGCTGTCTCTTGCCTTCCTGAAAAATAAAAAGATCCAGCTTTCAAGCAGTTGTCTGTATCCTTGCGACGGAGCTCTCCCAGTGGGAAAATTCGAATCCTCAGAAGAAAGCCACTTTGACAGCCTTTCAACACAACCTTGCAATGGCGTTGCTGTTGCCTGGAGCAGAAATGCAATATATTATATTTTCTTTAATTACGACATTAAAAAAGTCTCAGAGAAGTATCACATGCATTCCTCTAAATAGATTGTCTGGGATCACACTCGAGTAATGTTAAGCATGATTTTAAGGCCCACCACTTTACTTAATCTCTTTTCTGAGTAGCTAGGCAGTTTTCCAACAAAGCACAAAACTGTAACCAGTCACTATTTTGTTATTTAGATACATATTCTAATTACTACATTAGAAGCTACCAGTATTAACCTTTCATGTTACTAAAGCTCTATATTTTGATGGGGATCTTAAATTAGGTTATAGAATAGGGTGCTTTTTGGCAATTTCTTTATATATTTTATAAATTGAGCTGTGTCTAGTCAAAAGGGCATGACAAAATATTATGATTACTAGTATTTTTTTAATTACAAATGAGATAGATGCTGTTATATTTGCTTAAAGTATAATGTATGCCTACTACAGCAGCAGCAGCAGCCAACAATTAGCAGGAATCTCCCTTTATTTCTTGGAACAAGCTTGGACTGGGGAGAAAAAAATGACTGCAAAAAGGGGGCAAGGCTGAATTAATTATCTGGGTTGAGCAAAAGGAAAGGAAATAACTTGCATTTAATTTAAATTGTAGTATTAGCTAAGTAATACAGATAGACTCTGACTGATAACCATAACTGAATTCAAAATTTCCGTTGGTAAGACAGTTGTGAGCGTTACCCCATTTTATGACATTTCTTGCCCCAGTTGTTAAGTGAATCACTGCAATTAAGTTAGCAACACAATTTTTAAGCAAACCTGAATTTACTTGTCAGGTCACAAAAAGTGGTCACCTGACTCCAGAACACTGCAACTATCATAAATATGAATCCTTTTGTGTGAAGTTTGTTAGACACTGCAGTGGAAGAGATCACCCGGCGGGAACTGGCAGAGTTTCGACCATCCGCCTAGGTGACCGGACCTCGCATCGATTAAGAAGAACCACACGGACACAATGAATCTTCTTGATGAGAGCGCCCAGAGGACTGGTTACGTTCTCTTTTATTGAGTAGTCACCTAACTTAGAGATAAGGGAGCTTATGGAGCTTATTTGTTCTTGCCAGCTCTTTTGCCTAATATGGAGTTGTTTGTTGCCTTCGGCCTTTTTTCAGGTATGACTCATTTTCTGCTATGTGACTATGCACAGGAGTAACTTTAGATACTGCAACACTTTTGTCCACAGGGATGCTGTAGCGATGTGAAAAATAGTCGTAAGCTACATTTTTCAGCGCCATTGTAACTTTAATCCAGAGGACCCCAAACTTGGCAACTTTAAGACTTGTGGACTTCAACTCCCAGAATTCTCTAGCCAGCTTATGCTGGCTGAGGAATTCTGGGAGTTGAAGTCCACAAGTCTTAAAAGTTGCCAAGTTTGGAGACCTCTGCTTTAGTCACTAAACAAATGATTGTAAGTTGAAGACTACCTCTTTTGGCTATATCACCATCAATAATAATAATAGTTTTTTAAGCATGAGAAATAAAATGGCTCCTCGTTAAAATTTAGTTTTCTAGAATCTCAGCAAAAGCCAGTTTAAATGTGTCGGGGTGAAAGCACCAGGCTAGAAACCTAGAGACTTTTGAGTTCTACTCCAGTTTTGGGTATAAAACCAGCTTGGATGATTTTAGGTGAGTCATTCTCTCTCAGCTTAGGTCAGGGAGCAAAGGCGCACCATTTCTGCAGATATCGCCAGGGGCAAAAGCTGACTTGACAGCGCGCGCATNTTAGGTCAGGGAGCAAAGGCGCATCATTTCTGCAAATATCGCCAAGGGGCAAAAGCTGACTTGACAGCGCGCGCATGCACAAAAGAATCCTGAACCCGGTCACAACCAAGTTTGCAGTCTCAAAAATATTTCTGGAAGGAAAGGTTTTCCGCAAGGAATAAATCTAAACCGCGGGGCGGTCGATTTCCTCCCACCCCCTTTCTTGAAATAGATGCTTAAATAGATGCTGAGGCGGCGACAGGAAAACAGGACAAAGATTGTGCCCGGGAGACGGGGGGGGGGGGGGAAAACGGCGTTTCTGGNGGGGGGGGGGGGGGAGGAAAACGGCGTTTCTGGCGGGAAAACCACAACGGGGAAACCCTCGCGACGGCCGAGCTGGCGCAGAGCCAGGCGCCGTCCCCCGGGTGGCGCGCGCTCGCTCAGCCCGGCGCGAGCGAGGATCCATCCACGCGAGCGCGCTCTCCTGCCCCAAAGCTATTGTTTCCATTCCTGGCGGCCTCAAAGGAAATTCCACCCCGCACCCCGCACCCCTCCTTTCTGTTGCCCGGGCTGGGCCGGGCTATTTATACAGCTTGGCGCTGCCGTCACGGAGAGCCGTTTCGCTGACGAGGGATTGACGCTCCTGGCTGCCGGAGCCGCGCTTGCGGTTACAAAGGGCGCTTTGTGTGAAATCGACTCCGGGGGCTTGGAAGAAACGGCGGGGAAGGAAGGGGGAAGACCGTCGCCCTTTGGCCGCCCCGTTTGCAACCCCGAGATCTTCCTCCGAAGAGGCTGCCCGCGGCGGAGAGTCGTCCTCGCCACCCCCATTTGCCTCCACCCCCACACCACCCACTTCCCGGAGGTGTTCGTCCGCTTTGCCTCTGAAGCGAGAAGGTTGCACCCTGGAATTGGAGAGAGTTTTACACCACTGGTATGGAAGAAAGAAACGAAAGAAAGAAAGAAAGAAAGAAAGAAAGAAAGAAAGAAAGAAAGAAAGAAAGAAAGAAAGAAAGAAAGAAAAGAGGGCGAGGGAAGCGGGCATTTGGCAGAACAAAAACCGGGCTTCTGGCGGAGCCCCAGGGCAAAGAAAAAAAGGTAACTATGACTATTCCTCATCCGTTCGCAACAGTGTCAAGTCGCCGCTGTAGCCGCGATTGGCTTCCCGTGCGCGCACCGAGTTCTTTTCCAAGAAAGTCGTAATGGAGCGGCGTAGCGTATGTGGGGAGACTACTACTCGTATTATTTATTTATCAGTGCGTGGGCGGAGGCGGGGAGGCGCATCGTTTGACCCAAGCTGCAGGAAGCCCGCGCTTCCGGAAAAGTAAGTTCTCCGTTTGGGGCGGTGGGGGGGGGAAGGAGGAGCTTCTCACCTTTGTCCCCACCCCTAAATGAACCCGCTGTTTGTAGCTCGAGAAGACCTTAAGGGGCGGAGAGAAGCTCTTTCTACGCCTTTGAAAGCTTCCGGGGAAAAGAAAACAAAAAAAACCTCCACCAGCAGCCTTTTTAGGAACTGCGGTGTCGTGGTGGAAGCTGTTGTCGATCTTTGCCTCGATCCGTTTGCTTTCCCCGTCCGTGCCTTTTTCTTTCTTTCTTTCTTTCTTTCTTTCTTTCTTTCTTTCTTTCTTTCTTTCTTTCTTTCTTTCTTTCTTTCTTTCTTTCTTTCTTTCTTTTTCTTTTTTCTTTTCCTTTCTGTTTCTTTTTTCTTTTTTACCCTACAGCACATTCCCTGTAAAACAGGAAAAAGAAATCTCACCTGGTATCAATCACCCCTCCTCCCCTCCCTTTTAATCCACTCGTTTATGCCTTTGCAGACGGAGAAAAAACGAGTCGATGTTCTGCTGACAGTGACAATCTCTTTTTCTTCGTTTAATTTGACAGTAGCTTTCAGCGCAGCTGGATTTCCACTAGGTGCAGATGTTGCTAATGGCAGCTTAAGCATGGATGGGCAGATAACATATGGAATGCAACATGTTGCCATACGGTCCCCCTTTAGCCTTTTCACCTCCCAAGAATATCAATCAAATATATTCTTGGGGGGGAGGGGGCGGAATTTAATGACTCTGAACAAGAAGATGAATTGTTTTGGACAATTTATATTCCTTGACCGGAGACTTTTAAAATCAGTAAGGTGGTAATCCTATGCGGGGCGCAACCTTTCGCCTCTGAGGCAAAGTGGCTCCCTTCCCTGGGAAGTAAATGCGATTGTGCTGAATGTAGAGAAATATGTACGGGATTGAACAGAGTGGATTTTACAGTGTGCCTAGTAAGAATGAGAGCAAAGTGCAGAAGGATTTCAAAACCTGCAAACATCTATTTGTCAGCTGGGATCCTGGAAACTGTCAGATATGTTATATGGCCTTGTCCCCCTAATATTATAACCTAACAAAGAAGAATTATATGTATTTAAAACTACAATATCTTATTAAAATATTGTTAACATCACTTTCTATTGGTGTGAGTTTGTACTCCCCAGTTCTTTCTGTTCCAGAAAATGAGGTAAATGTACAGTTAAAGCTGAAGGAAGCTAATAATTCGTATTTTGTTGTATTTTATGGTTACTTTTTTAAAAAAAACATATTTATCTCAATTACTTATTTTACCTAATCAGTCTCCATAACAATTATAGAAAAGGGTTAGTTATTCCCTTTTGAATTATAGTGTACTTTAGCAATTCCTACTTGTTTGTTAGAGATATCATTATGTACAATATTAAGAACCTTATGCACAATATTTTCAGATTCTTGTTGATGGGTTAGTTCCAAAAGTAATAGAATACCTTCACTGAAATCAATGAAACAATATGACAAAGTCCCATTAATTTAATAAGGCTAATCTTAACTGAGAAATTTGAAATCAATCTAATGGATGTAGAATAGCATTCTTTAAGCTTTAAACATGCATTTCTAGGAGGGAAATCCTGTTGAATTCTACAAAGTTGATTTCAGAAAAACATGCATAGGCCTTAAAATAGTATTCTTAAGGATTTGTCTTTATCATCTTTGCCTGCCTCAGGTTCTGTATTCTGAACTACATTAGAAAAATGCTTTTTTGCATAAAGGCTTTACAGAGATCAGTTAATGGAAAGAATTTTTGTGTTTAGATTTTGAACATTGCTTCTAAATGTTGTAGTTATCCATAATGTCTGATTCTGACATAAAAGAAGTAGAAAACATTTCAAGAAATTTTTAAGCATATATTGTTGCCCCCTTTTTATTTATAGTTTCAGAGCACATGCTCTATCTAATTACTGTTTGCAAACTATGGATGCAAACCAATCCAATGTTTTTTTAAAGGATAGATTTAATAAGAAAGAAAAAAGGAATCCTGTTACACTATTTTATTTCTGCAACGGGCTGGATGAAGCTATCCTAGGCTGCAACTTCTAGGATTTAATCACTTCTTTTTCCTGACCTCTACCATTTATATATTGAACCACTGAAAGAATGGTTTAACATTCATAGATATAAAAACGGGGGTAGGTTTGCCTTCAGTAGCCTAATTTAAAATAGCAGTCTAAAATTGCCTATATGCAAATGCACATGTAAGTCAGCATCTCTAGACAAAATGCTTCTAGTCAATATATAACTTTAAATGGAATCATGTGTAATCTTAGTCCAATATTTCCCCACCCCAGCACCTGCACCTTGCAATTACAAAAGAGTGGCGGGGGGTGCGGGCACCACGTTGCAGTCTTTTGGGACTTTAAAACCTTTCCTTCTCAACTCCTGCCAGTATAAAATACCTTTCCAGAAAGTTTGCTATAGAGAGGAAACCCTTAGACACTAATAGTATATATATCAGCAGTGTAATGTGTAGTTTAGCTAAGGGAATGTTTGTAAGTTTTCTATCAATTGAGAAAGCAATTAATGAGAAAGGTTCCTTCTGAACCACAATTCAGTATAAGCCTTTTAAGAAGCTCTGATACACTGTCTGCTGTTAGAACTAGATATTTTGCATACAAGCAATGCAGAAATATTTGCCATAAAAGCTCCAATTACCTTTATGTTATATTAGATTTTATGATAAGGGCCGACATGGAAAATACTTTGTTAATTTGAAGATGTCTCTTATAACCTAATAAGAATAATTTTGGAAACATTAAAGGGTAGAAACTAGTTGGAAACATCCAAGAAAACAATGTTCTCAGTGAAATATATTTTAATATGGATCTTCTAAAATGTGTCTTCCACTGGCTCAGAAGTATTCATTCATCTTTGTATGTGCTCAGTTGTCACTATATACTATCATTGCTGATAACACAATGACATACGCCATGACAAAGGCAACATACAATAAATGCTTCATGCTGTGGACTCCAATGTTTTCTAGAAAATATTACTTTAGCTTTATTGCAGTTGCTGTCTTTTTGATATTAATTAATATGTTGACACTCTTTTTTGTTATATAGTCCTAACCATAGGTGACCCTTATGTTTTAAGAAGAGAACACTGAAGAGCTTTTCCTCAAAATAATCCAGAAGATTAATATTATTTTTAATCTCCCAAGTTAATTTGTTCTGAAATACGCTTTGCTGAGATACTGTTAGGTTACAAGAGTGGTTCTCAACCTACAATGGCATTTGAGGCTAAAATTGTTCTTGGCAACCAGAATTCCAGATGCTGTCAGTGTGGAGATGGAGGAGATGTTTTTCTTTTGCAGGAATTCCACAAAATGTTGAATTGCTCTTTCTTATCATTCCAGGTCTAGAGAGAGAATCTCTTACACTGAATTCTCTGTACAAGTATTTAGGTATCCAAAGGCATGATTTTGTTACATCTATAAAACTGTTTGCATTCATTTAACGTAGACTTCTTTTTGAGGCCTGGAGCCATGAATGTTTGTTCTCTCTCTTCTTTTTTTCACATCATTACTCTGATACTGCTTGATTAGCTCCCTCCCCAGTCATGATTGGTAATTAAAATAGGCATTAAAATTAGTCACTTAGCAATTTTGCTGTTCAATTGGCAATTAAATTACTTAATTGCAATTAAAGTCCTAATTTTAATTGGCAAAATGATAGATGTAGATTTAAGATAATATGTATAAATACTTTAATAAGTGTCTATATAAGGATTACTTAATTACTCAACTTGAAGTTTATGTTGTTAACTTCAAAACTTTAAAATGAGCAATGAAATTTTATATTACTTAGATTCTAAAGCTATGGTAATTAAATATGTACCTAACAATATAAGGGCCAAACTGTGTTTCTTCTGTAATGTTGCAAATATAGCATGGGAAACTCTTTATGATAATCAGAAAAGTAAAGCATATTGCTTATTTTAAAAGCATTTAAATCAATAAATCATATTCAAAAGTAAATATGTCTTGGGGATATTATGCAAATAACAGTTTAAAGAGAGTAACTAAAACATGAGGAAAGTATTACTTTGTCAAGAACTGTAACTGAAATAATATTGATGCAAAAAGAGATTGTTGCTTTTTTTGTAATTAACATTCATTCCATGCTGAGATGTTGGCATCAGCAGAAATCACAACTAATATTTAAAACTACAGTATCTTTGGATGAATGGATTTTTAAAAAACCTCTTGTATGTTCAATTAATTGCCCTAAATAGGGCATTCTGGCAGATTTATCATGGTATTTCAGGAGAGGGTTAAAAAAAGTGCATAGTTAAATTCTTTCTTCAACTATTAATAGTCCAAGAACATTTTTTTTCCATTTCTATCTTATCAATGTTAGTTTTCAGTTCTCATAAATGTGGTTTTAAAAAAAAGATGGAGGAAATTTACTCAAATATAGCTTAAAATACAGACACGTTTTCTAAAAACTAAAATTATTTGTTATTGCCAATACAAACATATTATGACATAATTTTCTTTTTTTAGGCTATTGTCACAGTCTTTTCAGTTGGTGGTTTTGTTATCTTACCTGAAATTATGTTCATGCATGTTCCTGGAGGAAAGCTCATAATTTGGAGCATGTCTTAAATTGGCAATCAATATTCTCAGCTCTAATATAGGTGAAGTTACCTATACCATTTCTTCCACATGAAGCAACATTTGAAGACTCTGTTTTCATTTTTAAACACTTAGAAGCAGTTTGCATTAAATTAAGAGATATTGTTTATTTTGAATGTTACAAACAAAATAATGGTTACATATTGCAAACTGCATCATCCATATTTTCATTTATTCTTGATACATAAATTATCTAGGTTGGTGTGAGAAGTAGCATCTTATTCATTTTGTTATACTCCTAATCAGGTATTTCTCATGTTCGAGAAATAAAAATATCTATGCCTCAAGCCTCATTGTCTTTTTAGTTAAATTCTTGGAATAATATTGACAAATAAATGCGCTCAGACCTCCAATATAAGAAATTAATTTGTTACCCATGTTGTAAGTAAATGTGTTCACATTCAGGATTCAATCCTAATTACAGAAGTATCATTAAATTATTATGAGCACTGTGTTGTTATATAATACTTCTCATTTAGACTTCCCCGATAGCCCCTTACATGAAAGTTGTTGAACTTAATAGGGTAAGCATACACACAGAGTAGTGCTTTTATATATTTTATCACATTCCCTTTTATAAGCTGCAGATTTTATAATATGAAGCAGAGAGCCAATTTGGTATAGTGGTTAAGAAGCACCTGGCCAGAAACTGGAGGTGGTGAGTTCTAATTCTGTCTTAAGCAAAAGTCAACTGAGTGACCTTGGACCAGTCAGTCTCTCTCAGCCCTAGGAAAGAAGGAATAGCAAATCACTTTTGAAAACCTAAGAAGACTGCAGAGACCTTCTCCAGGCAGCCTCTGAGAAATAGACATGATTGGATAGAAGAAGAAAAAGTGCAGTGTTTTAAATTATGCAAGGCACCATCTGGTATTTGACAGAAAATGTGGCCACAGAACCCCCCTCTGATTTTTTTAAAGGGAGGTTTTAATTTAAAAATAATGCTTATGATATAAGGAACATATTTCCCACTTAGTGATCTCATGCAAGTAATTTGACATATCAATTGAGGTATAAATTCAGCAACAAGAATAAAATAATTTCCTTATCCTCTTCACCTTGTTTAAATATGATATAAACACAGGGATAACTTTCATTTTGTGAATCAACCTTGAATATTAATATTTTTTAACCTGTAATTTTCTAATTTAAACGTGTTGTGTACATACAAAAAGTTATAAAATGACTTCTTCACTCCTCATTTCCTCCAAATTGTAGAAGCTTATGTTTCAGTATAGCTCCTCCATATCCACTGCTTCAGTGATGAAAATAACTTCATCCTATGATGTATTATCAAGGCATACAT
The DNA here is from genome assembly GCA_004320025.1 of Laticauda laticaudata. NCBI lineage: Eukaryota > Metazoa > Chordata > Lepidosauria > Squamata > Elapidae > Laticauda > Laticauda laticaudata. The sequence goes on from BHFT01029566.1 coordinate 28,750, forward strand.
GAAAGTTTCTGAATAACTCTTATCAAAATCAGTACTAGAACAGTACTTTTCAAACAAAATGTCAGTCTGTGTTTGTAAAAATGGTTTTATAGCAATGAAGTTAAGATGCCTACATAAATCTATAGTTTCTAAATTCCACACCCATACTAATTCTTATGTTTGTAGCATCCCTAGGGATTTAGAAAATATATATAAAGAAATTAAAGAGCCATAATGTCTTATTGCTAGCATTCATGATGTAATATAGAAAAATGACATTATTTCAAGTGGTGTATGAAATATTTTGATAGGATGCCACTTCCTTGAAATAAATAGAAACAGCTGGCTCTCTTAAAGAATACAACTATTTTGGGGCAAATTATACAATGCATTATTTTGCACATGCAAATTAAATTGTGGTTAAGGGCAAAGGACTCAAAAGATCAACCTTGAATATTTAAGACGGGAGACTTTACATTCAACAAATTATTGGGAGTGATTTTGCATTAACCTTAGAAAATGCATCAAGGTTTTACCAATGTTACTTAAAATGTTCTTGGTTATGTTGACTGCAGAGTCCAGCCCCCTATTGACATGATTGGAGAAATGCAATATTAAATTATTCTAATTGGGCAACTTTGGAAGAGCTTTAGACTAATATAAAATGATAGAGCTCTTTGGTTTTCATTCTTTTATAGTCCATGCTGTCCAAATTAATACTGCATTTTTGAGCAAAAACATTTAAAGCCTCAAAAAGAAAAAGAAAATACACTCCATTTGGCCAATTATTAGGACAGGAGACACATTAGGAATGGCCTTGATCCTCCTGGGAGTTATTTGGGCCTCAGCAACCTCTCAGATGGGCAACAGAAAACTAGATGACCACAAGATGGCACCAAAGAAAAACTGAACATCTTATTTGCTGCCACCTAGTGATCCTCCCAATACTGGTATTTGCAGTTAGGCAGAGAAGAACAGCAAACCGCCTGAACCTGATGCAGAAGTGATACTGGGTGGAGGTATAAGTAGAGCCCCTGTTTTTTTTCTTCACCGTAGCCCTGTTCTTGGTGGGCTGCTAAAATCCCTACCATTTAGCGGAGTGGCAGGCAAGTTGACATGTAGTCGTCAGCGGTAGTTCTGCAGCCCAGATGTGGGCTTATCCTGCCAGGATCAGAAGGTTTCAAGGTGCGGGTGGCAAGGGGGAACCGGGGTCACCTTTGCCTGCGGATGATGCCAAGGCCTTCCCTGCTTTTCCTCTCTCCATCCCTGCAAAGAATCATTGATGCCGGCCTGACTTCCCTTTGCAAAACAGGGATGGTTCAAGCGAGAGGAAAAGTTATTTGCGAGCTCTCTCACACCCACGCTTGTTCAAAGATGATTTTTAGTACTACATGTCACTCCAAACAGAACGACATCCTTTTCTGACGCGGGCTTCAACAGCAATAACAAAGGAGACGGGAGTTAGTTAGCGTTACCTCTTGGTAGCCTCAGCCCAATCTTTCTCTTTGGAGCAACTTCAGTCCCCAGAGCTAGAGAGCAAAGGAAGTTCTCCGTCTCGGAAACGCAGCGCCCAGGAAAAGGTTTAAAAATAACACACGCACACCCCCCCCCCCTTGGCTGCTTTTCGAGTTTCCGAGTCGCAGAGCCTTAAAATAGCCCGGCCCACTCTCAGGCTGTTGCTTCCCCGTCTTCTCAGCGCAATGGAGCAGGGCACCGCCGGGGCAAGCTGGGCGCTTTTGCGATTGCTATTTTCGGAGCATCCCAAGCCTGTTGCGTCAATGGCACCGTCCCCTTGCGTCACGCGCCACCCCGTCCCTCTCCCCCCCCCTCCTTTTCCCTCCTCCCAACTCTCACTTTTTCCTTTTCGTGCGGCTTCAGCCCACGGGCGGCGGCGGCGGCGGCGGCTGACGCGGCTGCTCTCATGCTAATGAGCCCGAGCTTTCCTCCTCCCAGCCCTCCTCTGGCAGCCTCTCGCCGGGCCAGCAGCCGGAGGAGGAGGAGGAGGAGGAGGAGGAGGACTTAAGGTGGCCGCTCAGGGTTCTTCCCGCCTTCGTTGCCAATCTTTGTCCCTAAAAAAACACAAAAACAAAAAACGAACCAACCCAGCCAACCCCGCCCCTCTATTGATACGATTCCTAAAAATAGCCCGGGTGGGGGAAGACAGTTCCCTTTTGGGAGGGAATCCCCTCGACTCAAGGCGTTCTTCGAAAGTTCAGGGACATTTTTGGAAGAGACGGAAACCCTGATGGATTGGCCCAACTTACAAAGAGAAGCGCTCCGGAAGGGGAGCCAAGGCAAGCAAGCCAAAGAGAGGCTTTGCCCCCCCAATAAACTCGGAGAGAAAAGTCTCTCTTGAAGGCTGCGCTTGCCTGGAGACAAGCCCTGTCTGTGCACATCGGCGGGGTTTGCTTTGAAATCAACCTGCGCAGGACCTACTACCTTCACGGAACCACTATGGGGAGTGGGGGAGTGCGCGGGGGTGGGGTGGGGTGGTAGCAGTGCATTCCTCGACCTCGATGGCGTGCATGCCCCATTAACCCCAACGACGAGGGAGAGTCTCAGTCACTCCAGGTTCATGGTTGCCCCAAGGGTGCTTTTTCAAGGGGCAAGCCTTCCTTTCCCCACCACTCAGTCAGAGCTGAAGAAGCTTCTTGGGTGAGAAGCGAAACGTCTTCAAAGAAAAAAAACTAGAAAGTCCAGTTGCCTCTTGAAGGGGGGGGGGAAGCACCTTTGGGACCCAAGGACAGCTCTGACTGAACATCTACTCACCTTCTGAAGTTACCTTCCTCGTCCTCGGTTAATCCTTTCGTCCCTTCACCTGCAAGATCTCAAATCGGCGGCCAAAGCAAGTTCGGGTGGGGTGGGGGCAAATTTTCTCCGTTTAACACGCTGAGGGTGGACACGCGTGGGCGGAGAAGGGGGGCAAGGGGACAGCAAACGCGCGCCTGCCTAAAGCCCCCTAATCCGCAGGCTGTCTGGAAAGAGTCGCGGGAACACCACCACCACCCCGTTCCTTACCTCCAGCGCCCGCGGCCGGTCCGTCGATTATCTGCGTGGGCTGCAACGTCCACGCGGGAAACAGAACATAAGGAGGCATCCCAGTGACGTTTCCCACCGAGGCAGCAAAAGGATCCTTGGGGCTTCGCTTCTTTTCCTGCCCATCTACACGGAAGTAACTCCCACTGGTTCCGTCGAGGGTTCACTCCAGATCAGAGCGCTCGGAATAGCAGCACGACTGCCCTGTAAGCGGTTCCTTCTGAGTGGCAGTGATTCTGACCCACGCGCAAGCCTTGGACTTTTGACCATTAACTTATTTCTTTACTCGGCTGCAGAAACGGGACTGCATGCAATTTGNCTGACCCACGCGCAAGCCTTGGACTTTTGACCATTAACTTATTTCTTTACTCGGCTGCAGAAACGGGACTGCATGCAATTTGGTTGTAGGCTTCTAAAATAACAAAATACTAATATTTAGAATCAAGTTTATATGTTTGTCCTGAGGGCACGCACGCACACACACACACTTTCCCCCCTCCAAATATAATAGCACCCGTGGGCGGTTTTTTTTAAGCAGTTGAAGCGCAACGGGGGGGGGAGAGGGGCAAAGCGACAGAAGTATGCTTCGGGACGTAAATCGGTTCGGGAACGATTGTGCAACTTGTTGAATGCGTTGTCTCTGCTTTAAAAGGATGGACTGGGTGCGTCAATACATTCCTGCCTTTTTACCTGTAAAGTGCCTTCTTGCAGAGAGTACCGCCGAGATAAGGTGGCACTTGGAAAGGACGGGCAGGAAGTCGCAGTTCTAGACGGATGAAAGATAGGTGGACATCCCACGTAAATTGCCCCGGATCATTGTAACGTTCCTTCTTGAAAGCGAACGTAACCTGGAAAACACACACCGGTTCCGCTTGGTGAGAAAGTATAATGTGGAAAAAAAAGAGGGAGGAGGCAGAGCGCGCGATGGATTGACAGCGCCTCGAGATTCTTGGACCACTTTATGACAACCTGGGGTGGCGGGGGGGGGGAGAAGAGAGGGGAGGTCGGGGAGAGAAAGGGAGTATTTATTCAGTCTTTGTTTACGGCCTCGGATCTCCGGTTGCATCAGCCCAGATCTGGGAAAGGAGAAGGAAAAGGATCGAGGAGGATCCGGGCAAAAGCTGCGCCAAGGTGAAGGCAAGCAGTGAGAGCCGTTTCCCACCTTAAAAGCGCCACTCTTGGTGATGTCACGTCGGAAATTTACCAAAGCAAGATCTAGCCAACTGTACCGAGAGATCCAGCCCCTTGACTGGCTGATTGGGCAAGGCGGCACTGACGTGCACTGACGTTTGAAGACTTGGGATGCATTTGGCTGTGCAATACAGAACCCACATAAACAAAGGCACATTGGAGGGAAGGGCCAGTCCGTCCGGCTTTGCTCGCCCCGCGCTTCGCTCGTCCTGCCCTTCCCTTCAGGAGCGAAAAGGGAGAGCGGGGTGTCCGCGCGGAGGGAAAGGCGAAAGGAAAGCGAGAACGAAGCGAGCGGCGGCGAGAAGCGCCTCTCCGCTTCCTTCCTGCCTTCGCCCGCTCGCCCTGAGAACCCGAACTGCCAACAGTTGAATGAATGAATGAATGAATGAATGAAAGAGACACGCCACCTAACAAGTAAGTGGATCGCGCCGTTGACTGCCCCAAGGGGAAATACGTCCTGTCTTTTGGCTGGATGATGCAACCTCCTCCCCCGTCTTCAGGCAAAGCAAAGTAGCCCGGAGATGGGATGGAGTGGGTGGGGGTGGGCGGGGGGAAGAAGGGGGGGTGAGGGCAGGATTGGGACCCCGGGGAANGATGGAGTGGGTGGGGGTGGGCGGGGGGAAGAAGGGGGGGTGAGGGCAGGATTGGGACCCCGGGGAAGATCGCGCTTGCCAGATATAAAATATTAACCCCACCCACCGCCGCCCCGTGCAGGCTTATCCCAAAGGCGCCTCTTGAAAGGGCCTCGCCTAGCGGCCTTCGGATCCGGAGACCTTCCCGACAGCCCACCTCGCCACTTCCATCCGCTCCCACCCACCCTCCCCCAAAGTGTGACTTTTTCCGACCAAAGGCCGGAAGAGGAAACTTTTTGAACGCAGCTCTTGCGCTTGGTTTTTTCGGGGCTCAGGGCCGCGGCGTTTCCAGCCCGTGGAAGAGGTCCGCGGAGAGACTTCAATCGCAGGAAGAAAGGGGTGGGAGGAAAGTTGTTGGGCGGAGGGTTTGGGTGACTTGGGAGCCCTTTTGATCTCCGTCAGCGACGAGGTCCGAGCGCAGGCAGGACCAGCGCTCGGTCCTGGGGCAACACGCTCCCTTTCAGGTTGACTGCCGGCGGAGGTGGGCAGACTGCAATAAACTACTCCAGAGCACGTCGCCTAATAGCGGGGCCGGCCGGCCTTCCTGCCTGATGCAGGTGGGAGGCAGGAAGGGAGGGAGGAAAACCGGCCTAGCTAGCAGGTTGTACAGAGGGAGAGGGAGGGATTGTTGGCTTCGAGCGGAGTTTGAATTAAGGGGCACCAAGACTTCGGAGTAAGAAGCAAAGAGGAGTCCGCCGAGAGAGGCGAGCTGAGCAGCCCAAGTATGAAACTTCCCAGGGTTTTGCTACTTCTCCGCTTGAGAAAGCTGTTCTGGGGAGTGCGGAGGGCGGGGAGCGGGGGGGGGGGNAGGGCGGGGAGCGAGGGGGGGGGCGGGCGATATCGGAGGGATGCAATCATTGGAAAAGCCCCCGGAAAAAACCGATTTGCGTCAGTTCCGAAGGGGATCCGGAAGAGATGGCAGAAGCGTTCCCTTCTCCCGTTCAGTCCTCGGCTGCCTTACTTTGCCCCGCGCATCCTTCGGGACCTTCCGGCTCTCCCCGCGCGCAGCTCGGCTTCGCTGCTTCCTCCGGCCCTTTGAATTGCCTTTCGGCTTTGTGCGCGCGTGTGAGGACGGGCGAGCGGCTGCGTGCTCTGATTCAATGCCGTTTCTGCCGCTCTGCGGGGACCCCCGCCGCCCCCCCGCCCCTTTGAAGGTTTGGGAGCCGAAGGCAGTGGCGGAATGTCGAGGGGAAACGGGAGCGTGGGACCCCTCCCCCCTCTTTCTCCTCCCCACCCCACCCCCCACTCCACAGCCCCCGCCGCTCCTCTCCCGTGGCGCTTCTCGTCCTCAGCCCGCGCCACTTGACAGCCCGCTCGCCCTGGAGCCCAATGGGCACGGCAAACACGCGTTTGTGAGGCTTGCGGGAGCTGTCGAGCGGAAAAGAGTTTGCTGTGAGCGCGCATCTCGGCGGGCAGAGGCGTGTGGACAAGCTCTTCGGGAGCGGGGTGGGGAAAGAACTTGAAGGTCTGAATACTTTCCTTGCACCAGGAGGGGGGTCTGTAGCGAAAGGGTTCCCCCCTCCCCCCCCGCTTTTCCACCCAGCGGAAGATAAGCTCTCTGCCCATAGCGGCTTTGGGGAGGCTGTACTCCCAGTTCTCCTCGCCACCTCTGGGCCTGGCAGAAGCGGGCATTTTGTGGCGCCCGCTCGTCCCCGTTACCTCCGCGACCCAGGTGAGGCTGAAACAAAAAAAAAAAGGAACGCCGTCTCCCTCTCCGCACCTTGCCCGTCTCTCTCTCTTTTTTTTTCCCCCAGGGAGCAACCGGACAGACTGGAGCCCTCAGCGCCTCGCTCAAGTCTTGGCAACTTGGCTCTCCGCTGACTTCCGACGCTGTCTGCCTTCAATTCTCCCGAAAACGCCACTCACGCGGCTGAAGGTGGGTGACGCGGGTTGACCCTTTTCCTCACCTGCTCTCCCCCCCACACCCACCTTCTTCGCCCCGCCGTCAACCAGGAAAAGCAAAGTCTCTTCAACGCGGAGAAAGCGGCCTCTGCCTTGAGCCGGAGTTGGGCTGGCGGAACTCAGGAGAGAAAGAAAGGACACCGTGCCCGATGGCGGGTGGAGAGGAGGAGGAGGGGGCCGTGCTGGGCTCCGCTCTCCGCAGCTCTCAACGCGGGCAGCAGCTCAGCATCCCATCTCGCCTCCCTTGTCCTTGGCAGCGGGGGCATCGCTTTCTGCTTCGAAGACAGCTCCGCTCTCCTCCCCCACCGACGTTTAACAGAGAGCTGGCTGCTGTCTCTCCCCTCCCTCTGTTCCAAAGCCCTGCTTGCCCACGTCCCCCCTTCTCTTCGGCTCGCGTTTTCCCTCCACCGCTTGTGCCACCCTGTCCTCCCTCTCGTCTCCCCGTCCCCTTCCCTGGCATCTTCCTCCCCTGCTGGCTCGGCCTCTTGGTGGGGAAGGGTGGGCGGGCGGGCGGGCGGGCGGGCGAGGAATGGGATTGTTGCCCAGGAAAGCTGAGCCATGCTCTTGTTGTGCCGTGTTTCGTTTGCAGCCATGCCCTGCGTCCAGGCTCAGTACGGGTCCTCGCCACAAGGAGCCAGCCCGGCCACGCAGAGCTACTCGTACCACCACTCGGCGGCTGCCGGGGAATACAGCTCGGACTTCTTAACTCCCGAGTTTGTCAAGTTTAGCATGGACCTGACCAACACTGAAATCACTGCCACCACTTCTCTCCCCAGCTTCAGTACCTTTATGGACAACTACGGCGCCGCTGCCGCCGCCGCCGCCGCGGGTTACGACGTCAAGCCGCCCTGCCTCTACCAAATGCCGTCGCAGCCCCCGCCGCCCCCGCCGCCGGCGCCCTCCATCAAGGTCGAGGAGCTGCCCCTGCACGGCCACGGCTACCAGCCGCCGCCGCCGCCGCCGCCCGCCGCCGCCGGCGGGCCCCAGGCGCCTGATGAGCTGGCCGTCTACTACAAACCCTGCGCCTCGCCGCCCACCCCGGCCGCTGGTTTCGCGCCGGGTCAGAGCGTTTGGGACGAGGCCGGGCCGCTGCACGGCTTCCATCACCACCACCACCACCACCACCAGGCTTACGGTGGGGCGGCAGGAGGAGCGGCTGGCGGCGGCGGCGGCGGCGGCGTGCACAAGGCAGCCCCGACGGCGGTGCCGCGTCTCTCGCTTTTCTCCTTCAAGCAATCGCCGCCCGGCATGCCGGTGGGCAGCTGCCAGATGCGCTTTGACGGGCCCCTGCATGCCCTACCGCTCAACGGGGAGCCCTCGGGCCACGGGCCTGGCGCCCACCACCACCACCACCATCACCACCACCACCACGACGGGCAGCCTTTCGCTCTGCCCAACCCTATCCGCAAGCAGGCCAGTGCCGCCGCCGCCGCCGCCGTCGGGTTCCCCGGACTGCAGATCGGGCACGCCTCCCAGCTCCTGGATGCCCAGGTGCCTTCGCCGCCTTCGCGGGGCTCGCCCTCCAACGAGGGGCTGTGCGCCGTCTGCGGAGACAACGCCGCCTGCCAGCACTACGGCGTGCGCACCTGCGAGGGCTGTAAAGGCTTCTTTAAGGTGAGCCGCCGAGGCTCATGGTGCCTCCTGGGCGTGAGTCTCGTTTGTGTGTGTCTGTGTGTGTGTCTGTCTGTCTGTCTCCCCGATGCCAACTGCTGACCTCCCATCCCTCCGTCCATCTCCTTCACTGCCTCCCTTTATCTTCCAAGTTCCTGTCTCTGCTGAGTAGAAACTAACTCGCTTCTTTAGTCACTCTTGAGGTTGGGCGCCTGGAAGAAAAGAACAGGATCTTTATTTGGGGATCTAGTCTTAATCTCCTTCCTGCCTCCAGATCTTAGCTGAGTTCAGAATGATAAAGGGGGCTTAGATCAAATTTTAGTTCATTGAGAAAGACAAAAAGCTCGAGAAGAGGGAAGGAAGCCAGGAGGGTGTTCATATTATCAAACGACATATATTTAGGCTGTTTGTCATCTAATCCTTTAAAATAGTTCGGACTCCTTGTACTAGATGGGAATATGCCGTTCACCACAGGGGAAAAAAACAAACACAACAACCCTCAGCTTTATTGTTCTGCTCTAGATTTGAGGCCTAGCCATTCTTGCTTTATTATGAATAACATCGCATTCCCATGACCCTCCCTCCCGCAAATGACACAGCCCTTCCTTTTTACCCACGTTCTCCCTGCCCCTAGATATTGATGGAGATAAAAGTGCACCAGAAGAGGAACTGGCCGCTTTAGCGGAGAAATTCCTCTGCATCCTTTTCCGAGCCTTGTGGGGAAGAAAGAAAGGAGGATCGAAGGAACGCGGGAATCGCTTTTTATTCCCTCGGAGCTTTGAAGCTCGCAAGAAAAAGTGCCACGATGTCCCGGTGCTCTTTCTCTTCCTTTCTCCCTCATACCCCAACCCCACGGCCCAAGAGGCTTTTAAAGTGCCTTGGTTTATACTAGGCCTGTTCCCTAAGTTATTACTTGACAAAAACGACCTGCGATGGAGGACGGGTTGTTGAAGTGTCTCCCCAACCTTTCTCTCCGTCAGTTCCAGTCCCACGGGGGGGGGGGGGGTGATGGAGGGGGGTGGTGGTTGTCCTGTCTCTGTAGGAACTGAGCTGCGCGAGGGGGGGGGGTATGTGTCTTTTTTGCAAATCCATTTTGCCTTACGACTGGTTAGAACAGAGAACTCCTCTCTGCTAATAAAGTAGACTCGCAATCCCGACGGTCGATTTAAATTGTTTCTCTATTCCCCCCCCCCCATCCCACCGTAACTTCCTAACTGAGTAACCGCAATCCTTGAACAGAAAAGGGATTCTTGTTTTTTTTTGGGGGGGGGGGTTCTCACTTCTTTTTCCATAAACTCATGGCTTTTATTCTGGATTACGTAAACCTATTTCTTTAACCTTCCTATGCTCCTGTTTAAAGTAAACTAGAGTTTGTCATGATGTTCCCCAAGGAACATGAAGTAATCCAGAGGAATTGCCCTCATAGAAATAGCTTGGATTTGAGTCGTTCAGCTTATAGCAGGCTCACCAGAGGGTGCTCGGCGAGCCCGCTCCCCAGTTTTTTGGCGCGTGTTAGTGGACCTGGAAAAGGAGAGGCCGCCGGAGCGTGAGAGGAAGAAGAAGAAAAGGGATCTTCTCAGCCCACCAAGCGCCTCAAACTCGGTCCGCCTTCCGGGGCTCCGCTCCGCTCTCTTCCGCTCCTGACCTCTCCTCCCCCCCCCCCCNCCCCCCCCCCCCCCAATCCTCTCTCTGCCCTGTCTCTGCAGCGCACCGTCCAGAAAAACGCCAAATACGTTTGTTTAGCGAATAAGAACTGCCCCGTGGACAAACGCCGTCGGAACCGGTGCCAGTACTGTCGTTTTCAGAAGTGCCTTGCGGTCGGCATGGTCAAAGAAGGTAGAGCCTGCCGTGGGGTGGCCACAAGCATAGGCGGAGCAGCCAGCGTCCCCAGGCGCGGCGAAGTTCCCGCTGAGCTTCCGCGGGAGGGGGGGGGCTTCTTCAGGCCCTCGGGGTGCCCAGGGCTCCCCTCCCCACTCCCTAGCTCCTACGGGCTCATCTTCAGAGCATCAACCCTCGGGGGGGGGGGG
>BHFT01029566.1:39144-60744 GCA_004320025.1 Laticauda laticaudata
GGGGGGGGGGGGAGTGGCAGGAGAGGCGAAGGCCTGGGCAAACCCGGACTTAGACCTAAGGTCCCCTTTCCTGAGCAAAGAGGCGCTGGCGGGAGTGCCTTAGGTTTAACCTTCAAGGCATTCCAGGAGCAAAGGCAGAAGGAACGCCAGGAGGGTTTGCTCTCCTACCTGTTTTTTTTTTGTTTTGTTTTTTTTCTCAAAAGCCAGCCTCATGTTTGGAGCCAAACCTCCTCGAAACTGAGCTCCGTAGGAGCCAAAGGAAACCTGGAAAAATACGACACCATTAAGCAGCCCCCATTTCTCCTTGGAAACCTTTTCTCTGGGCTGACATATTCAGCCACGAAGTTTTGACCCCAGGAGAAAAGGGGGACGTTAAATGTTGTGGGTGGTGGGTGGGAAGGGTGTCTTTTCTTCTTCTTCTTCCGCCTGGCCGGGCGACCTGCCGCACGTTCTCTGAGTGGGGGCGTCTCGTCTTTTTCAGTGGTTCGCACAGACAGCTTAAAAGGCCGAAGGGGTCGTTTGCCCTCCAAACCGAAGAGCCCCCAGGAACCTTCTCCCCCTTCGCCCCCGGTGAGTCTGATCAGTGCCCTGGTGAGAGCTCATGTCGACTCCAACCCGGCTATGACCAGCCTGGACTATTCCAGGGTAAGCTGGAGACAATATTTGCCTACGGGTCCCCTTCGCGGGCCACCAAATGAAATCCACTTAGTCCCCCCTAGGAAGGTCGTTTCTCCCTTCCACCACCCATTCGATGTGATTGCGCAGACACCTCCAAGGTGTTGGTGTCCCAGAGGGCTTGGAGATCTCTGGGCGAGAATTTGGTGTGTACGTGGATGCATGTGTGTGCCTGCTGAAGCGGGGAAGGGGAACTTCAAGCAGATGCAGACTGCGACTCTGTCTCTCTCCATATATACACTTCTCCGGCTGTGGGCTACCTTTGCAAATAGCGTTTACTGCTACTTAAATGTACACAGGATTGTTTTGTTCCATACTAGAAGTTATTTCCCTCATTTCCCCCTGCCAGTAATTGAAGCAAGGCTTAAGTTTGAAAAGAAGATGATCCCCATGTAGATATGTTTGGGAAATGAAAGCCTTTGAGAAAGATTAAACTCTGGGCAGGACACTCCCAAAGGAGATGGCCAGAGCACCTGCCTCCTGGAAACTAACCTTCAGCTCCTTACTACAAGGATGTTGGTTTGGTTTTTATCAGCCTCTCTTCTGCCTTATGGGACACACACGATAGGAATTAAGTAAAGAGAGAAAGTCACCTCTTTTTCAAGGCGTGATCAGTTGCTCCCTTCTCACAGTAGAACCACATGCGAAGGTACATTTTTAAAACATAAGAAATGAAATATGATAGACAGCCATAGGCGTTTCTGCTGAATGCGTTTCACATGTTTGTATTGTGTGTATGGACAGATGGACAGGTTTCCCTTCCCCTTATTATTTAATTAGCACATTTCCCCACTCCCCCCACCCCACCCCCAAATTGACTTTCCAGAAGCTAAGCCAAACCCTGGAATTTTTGCTTGGAGGGGGGTGTCTTTCTAGAATATTTAAAGTTGACCCTTCTTCTTGGCCACAGCCATTTCAACTCTTCAAGTGGCCATCCCTCCTAGTGCCACCCTAATTGAATTAATTGCCATGGGACATCTAATTTCTTCACTGGCCAGAGCGAGGTTTAATTGTTATAAAAACTTGGCTCCCCTCCTCGGAAATGGGGTTAGCAATTTCACGGGCTATAGATTTCAGAGAGCCTCATTAAATTGCTGGGGTCTTTCTCTTACTTTCCTCCCCCTTCCCTCTCTCTCCCATCTTCCTTGCTGTGGAATCCCAGTTCCAAGCAAACCCAGATTATCAGATGAGCGGAGATGACACGCAGCATATCCAGCAGTTTTATGACCTCTTAACTGGTTCCATGGATATTATCCGGGGCTGGGCAGAAAAAATCCCCAGCTTCACTGACCTTCCCAAACAAGACCAAGATCTGCTGTTTGAATCTGCCTTCCTGGAGCTTTTCGTCCTGCGGCTAGCCTACAGGTAAGTAGGAAGTGCTCTCTCTCCAAGTTGAGGGTCACCTGCCAAGTGTACACTTGGATGTGCAGGCCTGTGGGATACATGTGCACATATGTGCACACCCAGACACATCCCTTGCGATGAGCAAACCTGCGCCGTTCAAGGTCCGCTGAGCTGCCTTTTTATTAACTCCTCAGTAATTAGGTCCCTCTTAAGCCTTCCATTTATTGCTTGGCGAATAATTAGTTGTTTGCCTTTCTCTCTTCCCCCCCTTCCCCTTTTCTGGCCACCCTGTAAATCCCCCTACCCTCCACAGGTCAAACCCCGTGGAAGGGAAGCTCATTTTTTGCAATGGCGTGGTCCTGCACCGCCTACAATGTGTCCGTGGGTTCGGGGAATGGATCGATTCCATTGTGGAGTTCTCTTCCAGCCTGCAGAATATGAACATTGATATCTCTGCCTTCTCCTGCATCGCTGCCCTAGCCATGGTGACAGGTGAGAGACCCAGCTTCTGGCTCTTCCTCTTTATTCTGATCACTCGGGGGTGTTTTATTTCAGATTAAGTGATCTGGAATAAGTAACCAGTTTCTCCATCTTGGAGATGAGTATAAATGATGATGATGATGATTATTATTATTATTATAATAAAAGGAATTTTAGTCTTTCTGGCAAGCAGGAAATCTCTGCCCCATGCCCGTTTCAACTTGCCAGTGCAAATGAGAGTTCTCAGAAAAGATGCACAGTCTTCCAATATAGAGTTAAAATGCACAATAGCCACACTCCTTGACCTTGTTTCATTTTAGAACTTCTGTACTGCATTTTGGGTTTTCTCACTTCTTTTCCCATAAACTCATGGCTTTTATTCTGGATTACGTAAACCTATCACTTTAACCTTCCTATGCTCCTGTTTAATGTAAACTAGAGTTTATCATTATGTCTCCAAGGAATATGAAGTAATCCAGAGTAATTGCCCTTTTGTACAATCCATCCATTGGCAATAGGGAATAGAATGCACAAATCAAGATATATGCATGAAGACATGTTTATGTTCACATGACACACTGAATCACAAAGTAACCAATCATATTTTATGTTAATATGGTGGACATAATATGGTGATTAACTTAAGGTTCAGCTTGCCTGCCAATCCAAAGTATTGGGTTAATTAATCCAACCACGGAGGGGCTCTTATGAACAGAGTCTTTATGAGAGAACATTCATGTTTGAATTGCTATAATACAGATAGTTCTGTTGCACACAAGAAATTCAAGAGGTCTGACTCAAATGGAGGGGTTGCAAACTGAGCCACAACTACAATTTCACAACGCTGTCTAATTTGTAGCTGCATGAAAGAAAGTCCACTGAGTTCAGAAACTTCAGTTTATTCCAAACTATGTTGTTTAGCATTGGGACTTTAAGGAGTAAGGGGTAGTTAAAGCAGGGGAAGGGTCTCCCAATGCCTAATTTGTACTCTCCTGTTGAAGTACCCCTCCCTCAACCACCTCCTAGAGCTGGGTCTAAATCAGCACCTTCTTGTCCTTTTGCAGAGAGGCATGGCCTGAAGGAGCCCAAGCGGGTGGAAGAACTACAGAACAAGATTGTCAATTGCCTCAAGGACCATGTGACTTTCAACAACGGTGGCCTGAACAGGCCAAATTACTTGTCCAAACTCCTGGGCAAGCTCCCGGAACTGCGGACCCTCTGCACGCAAGGCCTGCAGCGTATTTTCTACCTGAAACTGGAAGATTTGGTGCCGCCACCAGCAATAATTGACAAACTTTTCTTGGACACTTTACCTTTTTAGAAACAAGGACAGAGAAAGGGAGAGAGAGAGAAAAAAAATGTAAGGGGATGGTGGGGGTGGGGAAACCTAGAAAGAAAGAAAGAAAGACAATGCTGCTGTGTTCTCAGAGTTGAAGAACTTTCGAAGCCTCGAAGACGGAGGGGGGGGGAAATGCAAGCAAGCAAGCATGGAGATCGAAGCCCAGGAGAAAAGCAAGAGCCCCCTGTTCCCCCTCCATAAGGAAGGAGCATCTCTGGCTGCTGCATGCTCCCACCCCTCCAAACTGTGGCTTAGCTTGTCCTGCAGAACAGTGACTGAAAACGGGGGGCTGTGGCCATGCTGAATTCCGTTCCTTGGACTACACACAGATTCCCATGGTACCAGCTTTTTATTCTTGCCTAAACAAACAAACAAACAACCCCCCCCCTCCGAAAACTAAAGTCTCTTTCGCTCCCATCCACTCCCTTTCCCCCAAAGCAAAAAAAAAACGACACACAGGTTTAAAAAAAGAAAAGAAAAGAAAAAAGAGTTCATTCCTCTGATTGTGAGGATGGCTGTGACCAAGGACTGTAAGTTAGGAAGCCGAGTCTTGCTCAGGCTTTAGCTGCTGCTGCTGTTACTGGCAAGAGTATTTCAAAATGACCCACTCAATCTCCCCTCCCCTCTTCCTTAAGACTTTTAAAAGTGTTTTCTGCTGTAAAGGGAAAGCTGTAATATATTAGAAGATGGAATTAAGGGTGCGGGAGGGAGAGGGTGCAGCATGAATCGACAGAAGGCAAAGGATTGTACACTTATCAGATGCAGTTTGGCCTTTTCTTTCTAAAAATACAGAGCAAAACTATTCTGTGCCTATTTATGAATAAGCTATTCAAACCACTATAAAATTAGAGAAAGAGAGAGAGAGAAAAAGAGACTAAATCAAAGGGATTTGAACAAAAAGATTGGATTATTTAAGATTTAAATCAAAAGAAAGTCTGATGATTCCAGGAAGACAATGTTATTATAGGCACTTGCTATTTCAGTAATGTCTATATTCTATAAATAGTTATTTCAGACACTATGTAGTCTGCTAGATTTTATAAAGATTGGTAGTTCTCTAAGAAGCTTCAAACTTTTTTTTTCTCAGTTGTAAAATAGGTGGGCACAGGTGTTACACAAATACAACAGACTCCCCACCCACATCCATTTCTGGAAAATCTTCCGAAAGGGACCCATATTCCCGTGTTTGTAAACACCGTTTGGCATTCCTTGTTTGTAAGTGTCGTATGTATTGTTGATGCTGATTAAAAAGAAAACAGTTTATATCTTGATCATTTTGTTGTCTGAGGAGAAACCAGTCTTGCATGCACAAGCTTTTTTGACTATTTCCAGAGTGTTTCTCTCATATATAGATCTCCCTGGAAATTATTGAGCACTTTGTCTTTTTATTTCAAGTTTCTTTTGTTGAGGGAGGAAGTTGTTTTTTTTAATGCCTAAAATTGTTAATATATTATTTTACGTATCAATACCATGTTTTTTAATGCCATATTATGTAGTATATCTATTTTTCTTTGTATATTTCCAGGATGGCATATTTTGAAATCACTGCCTTTTCTCTTTCCTCTCTCCCATTCTACCCACCCCACAATTTCTCCATGTGGTGTATATGACAGTTAGAAGCTGACCTTTCTCCCAAACCCTTTCTTGGAGAAAGATAATTTTAATGTTTACAGCAAATAAATCCATGTCAACGAACAGAATCCCGTCTTTTTTCTCTTTAGGAAAAAAAAAAGTCCCAGAAGCCTCCCATGATAGATAGTTACTGGGATGAGGATGGTGATGATGATTCATAGCACTGAAACAGCAGGTTAAAGAAGTGCTATATGTATGGTGGCTTATCTGACCTGGGAAAAGAAATTTGCTGTTTTAAGTGGCAAAAGGAGGCAAAGCTAAGATGTATAGTTTACTTTCTTTTTCTAACTTCAATACCACGTTAGTGTTTGTTGTTTCTACCATTTTAGCCTTCCTTTGAAATTTCTGGGAACCTAAGTTAAAATGCAGAAATGTTTGCCTTATCTGGCTCTAAAAATTTAAATAGGTGCTCCAATGCATTCTAAAGGAATTAGCTTTTGTGAGTAATCTTTGCATTAGTCTCTGATTCTGAATGAGTTTGTTCTACACCAAATGGAGTGGCAAGTGGCAAGATGTAGCAAAAAAGAAAAGAAATGGGGTAGAAAAAGGCTGGAATAAGTTAAGGTATTTGGAACTGGAGCATTCATGTCCATTGCTGAAATTTAAATAGGCTAAATTGGATGAAATTGATTTTATCAGTGTGCATGCATGTGTGTGGACACCATAAACCTGTGGCATGTTTAGTGGAAAGCAAGTTCCACAGAGTTTAAAGAATCTGAGAATCTAACTGCAAAAGGATGCAGTCTTAATTTATTTGCAATGAAATGCTAAGGATACAACTCAAATACATTCCTGTTGAATTCACAGGGTTCTTTTCCAGAGAAGCATGTGGTTACATTCCTAAATCGTTGACTAATGTAATTGTAATTTGAATTCAGTGCAATTTCAGTACATTTCGGCAGAATTAGGTTTGGGCTGTTAAGATTTGGACAGGAAATTTATGCTTCTGTACTTCATGTGGAAGAAAATTGGTTTGTTTCAATGGAATTTTCTGCAGACTAGGTATATTTAGGTTTGGGCTGATGGAAATCCAGAGTTGAACCTTCCCCCAATAAGGTTTAGGAAGTGGAAGTCAAGCAATCCTATTTGCTAAGGCTGCACATGCTGTGGATTCATCTGGGAGTGTGTATCTTATTGTACTTGAACACAATACTTTCATTCCTTTTGAAATAATTTATGGATTTTGTTAGCATAGTGGGATTTTTAATATATATTTGAGAAAAAAGCAACATTAAATGCATATGCAAAGGAAACGGTATCTTTGGATCTCCTTCCGATTCATTAAACTTCAAACTCAATTTATTTCAAACCAAAATATATAGCCGGATGCGGGGACACAGCGAAGAAAACTTGACAGGAGGATCCGCGTTTTAGATACAAACACATTTGCGAGGCTTTTTTTTTTTTTAAATAAATAAATATAATTGATATGTTTTCGAATGGGGGTAGCAAAGTTAATATTCTCATTATTATTATTATTTAATTGCAGGAGGGGGGGGCGGGAGAAATTTCTCATATTCACACAACTCTTTTGCTGTGGCTGTTTTGAATGGGGAGTCAGAAGTAGTAGCTACCGTAGTTTTACGTTTTCTCCCCGTTCTCCTGTGCTTGCCAGCATCAAAGCGGCTGGGGAAGGTGGGGGTGAGGGGGCGGTTAAGACGAGACACCTGATTGTTGGAATCAAGGAAAGATGAGGCTCATCCGAGATAAACAATGATCATCATAACAGTAACAATTCCTGTCCGAGGAGGGAATCCGTCGGATCCCTCATCTTAGATTGATGCGTCACACGCAGGAGCCAGGTCGGGGGAAAGCAGCTGGTTTTCCAGGGAAGAAAGGTTCCTCAGGCTGCGCAGCTGGCGTGAGCCTGACCGGGCGTCGGCCCCGGGGATTTGAGCGGGGCTTCTTCTTCAGAAGCGGGGAGAAGGAGCCCGCGGCCTGCCACGCTCGAGCCCTTCCCTCTTCTTCCCAGATTGGCTCTTTCGGCGGCCCTGACGGACCGTCGCGAAGGTGAGGCCTCTTTCCCGGCGTGACTCGAGCTCAGAAACGAAGCGGGCCTAGGAGACGGCCACGTCCAGATCTGGCAGAAGGGCCGGGGGCGGGGGAGGGGTGTGCTAACTCAGCCTTGGGTTGAAATCGTGGTGTGGTTTTTTTTTTTGGAAGGGGGCAACGTTCCCCAGATTTCACCCACCTCACCCTCGTCGAGCCCACAACCTGAGCTTGTGACTACCAGGGTCACGCGTGCAGCAGTTTGCCTTTCGGGCCGTCCCGGTTTTTATTTAATTTCATTTTATTTTTCGAGGCAAGGCAAATCATAGAAGTTGGGAGAAACAGGTAGCGAGGGGGTTCTCGGGGCTCTCCGGAAGACCCTTTCTTTAGACCAGAAGCGAGAAATCTCCTCAGGCAGAGAAGCCTGAAGGAATTCGAAGGACAAACCCCGGGGTAGGGGGATGGGGGTGGGGCTTGAAAGTTTCCCGCCCGAAAAGTAGCGGTTCCTTCCCAGAAAGCGCGCCCAGCCCAGCGTAAGGCAGCTCGACGCTGCGCTCTTTTTTCCCGCCCATTTGAGGCTCAGGCGTAACGGCTGCTTCAGGCAGGACGGGCACCACCCTCCCTCCCACACCCTCCGTGCCCCTCCGCCAGCCTAGCCCGGCTGTTATAGCGGGAGGGGAAAGGGGAGGTTGTCGTCCGTCCCCCGTTTTCTCGAGGAGTTTAGGTTGTGTGTGTCTCCTGTGTGTGTGTGTGTCTCCTGTGTGTGAATTCCAGCGACGCCTCGCTGATAATCGTGGGGAGGGAGCGAGCGAGCGGTGGCTCCGCTGGATGGGCGACTGCGGGGCGCGCCGCGGAGAAAACATGCGATGGAATCTGCGTTCCTCCGCGGATGAATTTTCTAGGCATTACTTTCAGCGGAGATGGAGGTTTTCATCCGGCGCGGGGGAGTTTAACCAAAAATAAAGCAAAGCCGCCTCTCCGCTGAGAGAATTAAGGAGAGGAGCGAGGTGGGGGGGGGGAGNGGGGGGGGGAGGGGACGGACGGACGAGTGGAGAGGCGGCTTTTCTCCTAGTCGCCCCTCCATTGGGGCGCTTCCAATTCCTCCCAACCTTCCCGCCTCCGAGAGCTCTTGGGGCGCTTTAGGACCTTGGAAAGCTTTTCCTGTGCCGCCGCTGGAGGGGAAGCCTCTGCTGAGGGTCCCTTTGTACTTCGGCTGGCTTGTTTTCGGAGCTGGGGACTCAGCGAAGAGGGCTCGGCTTGTATTTATGGGCGCGGTTTAAGGGCGCTTTTGAGCGCAAGCCAGACTCTCAGCGGCTGGAAACACGCAGGCCGTTCTCGCCGTCGCGGGCGTCCCTGCTTAGCGCCTTCTTGAGACAATTGGGGAAGTGGCGGCGTTGGGGAGGCCCACGGAGTCCTCGGTAAACGTGGAAATAGCCCCGATTGCGGGACTTAACACGGGGAAAGCGACTCCCGGAGAGGGAATTAGAAGTCCACTCATTCGAATGCGATGCCTTGAGGAAACGTGGCGCCCGGTAACTTGAATGGGGCTACCTAAGGGAAAGGAAACTGACTCTCGAACTTGAGCAAGAACATTTGGGGAGAAGGTGACTGGAGTGGCCTGTAGCTGGCGCGTCGCTGATACCTCGGGGATTTCTCAATAGGAGAGAAAGCGACGTGCTGTAGTTAGCTCCTTCCTGAGTCACTTGCCCTTGGCCATCACTTCCCTCCCCCCCTCCACTCCTTCCCCCCCCCTCGCCCAAGCAAGCAACAGGGAAGTTCCTGTTGACGGCGAAGAGTGAAAGGAGGTTGGAGGAACTTTGCTCCTTTCGAGGGATGCCCAGTTTTGCAACTGTCAGCCTAGGTTGCCCTACCTGCTACGCGACTTTAGCGTTGCCCAACCCTTCTTTGCAGTTCCCGAGCGGGGACTCTCCACCCCCTGCGAACCTGTAGGGTGGCCCGTCGCATCCCAAGTGGGCTGATCGGCAGGATGCTTGCAAGACGCTAGGCCGGACCTAGCGCCCCTCTCCTCTTTTCTTCCACCCTAACGAAAGACACGTCCCGGGGGGTCTGCGAAAGGACCGGATGCGCTTTAAATATTACGGTCCCGTAGGTTAAGTCCGTTTCCTCCACTTGCCTCCTTAGGCTTTTTTTTTTTAAAAAAAATATTTCACTGCTGAGGCATTAACAGGATTGAGGTGGCCGGAATGCAAAATGCGATTCGACGTCACAGTTTTACTGATTTGAAAATTATTTCAACCCGCGAAATCCTGGGCTGATTTCTGCCTCCTCCGTTGGTCTTCTCTTACCTGCTTTCACAGCACCTATTCTGCATTTTGTAGGCTTAGCCAATCCGTTACTCCATGCCGTGAAGGTTATCCCATCACTGGGGAATTCAGCTTGATTGCATGGTACGAAGGCTCCAAATCTGATGCCCATTTTAACTGGGTTGTATGCTTCTGTTGAATTCAGTGGAATTGACTTCGGGAGTGATGTTGGTAATTCATAGATTTGTAACATAAACGAATCAGTGCCAGTGCCCTTTCTGGGTTTCTGCTCAAATGTAAAAAATCATCTGATTTCACTGGCAGATATTCTCAAATAAGGGAGAATAGCTCTACAGCCTGAAAGCCGAACATTTCAACTGCAAGGATACCCCAAACACTTCCTTTCTCGATAACATTTTTCTTCATCCGTGATTCATCTTTCCATCTATTCTAGGCAGACAAATATCCCCTCCCCTGCTTCCAAGTTGGTACATCGACCTAAAAATCTTGAGGCTAGATTTGTCCTAGCTGCTACAATCAGGAGTAAAATATATTGATAATAATTCACTTCAGCGTCCCTTCACATCATTTTATATTTCGCAAATCACCAGGCTGCTGCAAGAGCGCAAAGCAGCGATTTCCAGAAGATAGTCCACAATGAGTTTCAAAACCGCTGAACTGAAAGTTCAATCTGCAACCTCCCAGCCCTTCACAGTTCATGTCGAAGATATATATTTGCAAGCCAAGCTCAGCAACTCGAAGCTCTTCAGCAATCCAGACAGACTTATCTCATTTTTTTTAAACAGAAATCCTAATACCTCATTACCAACCTGAAATATAAAACTAATTTCAGTTGCCTGCATCTTTTTCTCCACTGCTCTTCCAAATTGACTCCTACTTCTCTACTATTTTCCAGGCACCTGATAGAGAGGAGTTAAGCCAGAAATTAAGCTGAGACCCTTCAGGAAGATCTCAGTAGTTTCACACTCGTCAGGATTTAGATTCTAAAGTCCGTCCAACTCTTGGATCTCTTTAATCAAAGGATTGTTGAAGAAATAATAACTGGTTGACAAGCCTTCGTTCGCAAATCACAATAAGGCATTCCCTAAGACAAATCCCAACAAATCCCAATATGGGTTTGTTGCAACGCTATATGTTTGCTATATGTTTACATACCGGGGCGTTAGACATTAGGGGGCCTTCCATCTTCTACTCCATCAGGAATGGGATGGTGCTGGAAGGGAGCTGTTGAACTGGCTGTTGCTACACCAGCTCTGTTTTTGTGCCAGCTGCTGTGACTTGGAAGGAAACTTCACTGGCCCCAAGTTCCCAGACAAGCCCACTGAAGACGGCTTGCCTCCCTTGACTGAAAGGTCTTAGCCAGCGAATAACTTTCATGCTGTATTCCCCCAAAGGGGTTAACTGAAGCAAGTGTTGACGTGCCAATTCTCTCAGTTGGTGCCATACAAGAAGTCTTGAAAACCAATTGTTGCACAACATACTAAGATAAAATGTAGTTGACCACCTTGTGGCGCAACACAGGACCAGCGATGCTTAGTTTCAAACCCTACAATAGTGTGGCACTGCAATCCCAAGGGACTCTCGGATCAAGGAGAGGCACGGATTTCTTAATTATGGTTTATTGAATGAGTCCTCATTGGCTGAGTTCTGCAACAGGTTAAGCCCTGGCCTGCCCTTGCTTTCAGAAAAGAAACAAGATTTTAGCCCGATTTCGAAAATACAAGTGTCTGCTTGTATTTGCCCGGCAACAAAGCAGCGAGGAAAATCAGTTTGAAATAGTGAAGTGCACTGAACTCATGTGGGGGTTCAGCCCTGTTCTTCGACAGATGGAGACTTATTGCTTGGTAAGATCTACAGCTGTGTAGCCTCTCTGCCCAACAATCAAAAAAGCAACTAGCGTCTAGCTAGCGCGCCCGAGAGGATGCATTTCCCACGAACTTGTATACACGGCTAACTTAATCGTAGTTTTCTCAAGTTAAAAGCCTGCTGGGATTCCACTACAGTTCGGCTATGTACAATACGCTGGGGCAAAAGATGGCTGCTGAAATTTTGATTCGGTGTGCCCTACGAATTTGCTTAGAACTGGATTTGCACAAACAGGAGGCTCACTCTCCTCGTTTCAGTCTCCAAAAACTTGTGGCCATTGCTTTCTTTCAGGTGCGACCCACCGCTGCAGAGAAAGCATACTGTAAATTGGAAGCGTAGTGCTAGCAGGACCAACACTGCAGATTGCAAAGATGAAAGTCCAGATTGACCAACAGCTGAGAGCTGTTTGCCTACTCTGATTTTCTGTCAGGGCTTCGGAGATCTTGGAAAACTTGAGGAAATGCAGAAGAAAATCTAACTGCCCTGGGCTTCTGATCCTACCATCTCTTCCCCCGCTCGCATCTTAAAACTCTCCCACCAACGAGTGACATGTATGATGTGGCTACTGCATGATAACAGTAAGCTTCTGTTTCAAAGGTGCTTTTTCAAAAGGCAGCTGGACTTTCTTTATTTTTGCTTGAAGATGTTTTGCTTCTCATCCAAGAAGCTTCTTCAGTTCATACAGACACTTCTGTTTCAAAGCCCCACAGAGGCGATTGGATTCTTAGGATCCAGCTTAGGATCATACCAGAGAAGCACAGCCAGTGTCTCTCCTTGGTTAGAAGTGCCATCCATAAACAGGGTCTAAAGGCAAAAACATCTCTTGTGCCACTTCATTCTTTAGGATAGAGTTTCCCTGGACTTCTTTCTGGATTTGGCTCCATAAAGTAGTAGTTGAATAAGAACAGCTGCCAAGTTCCTGCTGAGGAATACATCTTGAAATTTGCGTCACATCTACCAAACAAAAAGCAGCATACTTCTTAAGAGTAGAAGTGAAGGAGATAAATTAAACAAGAAACAAGAGTGGTGGTTCTAGATCTGGAATGCTCACACCTCTTACCTAGATATAAGTCCTACTGGAGAACTCAAAAAACATGGAGCTTATTTCTAAGCAGATGTGCTTCCTGCTGTACTTCTCAAGACTGCAAAAAATCAGAAAGATCTGTTGGCACTAGCCCTAAGTCACTCATTCACTCTTCCCAATAGGAGTCTTTCAGATAAGTAAGGGCTGCAGTGCCACACAACATGGTCAATGGAAGGGACAGACACAGGATTGGAGGAGAGGGAATTAGATTTACTGGTACTTTCTACTCAATAACTATAATTAGTTGCCTTGCATTTCCTGAACTGACTGGTGAATCAGAAAAGCATTTTTTTTCCTGAAAAAAAGCAAGTAGTTTGAATTAGAGATTTCAACATCTATGCATGCTTCACTCCAATGTAAGTTCACTATACTCAGTCGACTTTTGCTACCAAATCAAGCCTTTCTGGGGACTGCAATTAGAGCCTAAATGTACATTTTAAAAAAATAAAAAAATAAAGCCATAATAAGTTCATCATGTTGATTTCTGACTAAAAATCCATGCGGTTGTACAGTGTACAGTGCTAGAAAGCACATTTAAGAAGAATGATTTATATTTATACATAGACTGGGACTTTAAACCCTTGGATGTTAACAGGAGATCAATTGCTTTGAAATTAGTAGAACCTAAAAAGCTGTCTTACGAAGTCAGTCTATTGGTCCATATAGCTCAGTACTGTTTATTCAGACAAGTGATGGGCCTCTAGGGATCTAGCCAAGCGTGAGGCTATAGGTATAGTAGGTGAGTTACAGTGTCACTGAGTAATATCTGCAGGTTTGCAGAGGCTGTGGCATTTGGATTGGGATCCTAGACAATTTTAATTGGTACGGGTGCCTTTTTTTAATCAATGATTTTTTTTCAGCAACTCCCCACCCCACCCCGCCACTACACAGGACATGAACTACTGTTTGCCTAAACTTACCACTGGCTAAACCTTCAATAAGCATGAAACAGTCAGCTTACATTTTAGTTTACTGGACATATATAGTGCAAACCTGGTTTGGGCACAGCCTTGGTTTGTCCATCTCCTCCCTGAGATTGAAGAGGAGCACTTACATGGCAACAGTTAACATCTGGAAATGAATTGATAATTAGCAGACAGTCTAGGCACATTTCTTAATCTGGGAGGCTTTCTGCTTAGGACTAGTGTTACTCTTCAAACAGAATAGTTCTAAAATGTGCTTGCAGCACAAAGGAGCTACAATGTCTGCAAGCTTTTTAACTAAAGTTCAAAATAATGCCGGAGAGAGCATCCATGCAGGCAGTCATGCAGTTTTTAGAAACAGTGAGACATATTCCTTCTGGATTAATACGCTGCTCAGTAGTGGGCATAATTTTTTAGAAAAAGGCTTGTGTTGTTTCAGGCAGGGTTTCCCTGTAACAGTTATATATCAGCATAAAATGCAGGAGGTACCTATTCCACCAAAGAGCTGTGTTCAGGGGGAAAGATGGATCTTTTGGATTTTTGCATATCCTATGCCTATTAAAAATGCATGGGTCCGAAGCAAGGATGTGGTAAAGCAGGAGTGCAGGGATACTTCTGAGTGTTAGAGCATTTTGCTGTGTTATCAGAGTTCTACCTCATTTTTATGGAAATATATTCTGATACTAGCCCTGGACTGAACAAAGCAGGTAGATCTGAAGTGGTCTTGATGAAACTAAGATCATAGCAGAATGATGGCCATTTCTTTCTATTATTTGACAGTGATTAATTTCTTCTTGCAGTGTTTCAACTTTACACCAAAGGCTAGGTATGTCTGATCTCCAGAAATATGCAAAGTTGGGCCTGGTTCTTAGATGAGAGAATATCAAGAAATTTTAGGACTAGACTGGGAAATTTTTTTAAAAAACCAACTTGACAAATCATGTCTCTACTGTTGTCAAGAAAATCATATGGAGATGGTTGTTGGGCCAAAAGGAATCAAGCTTGACTCAAGGGACACTTTAGTTTTTAACTCTGCCTAGATCATGGAGCAAGGCCAATAGTATATGGCAGGACAACGTAGAAACTAATACAAGAAAAGAGCAAAATGGGATGGGGAAAGCAAATTTTTACTGCTGAGAAAGTTTTCTCCGTTTTATCCTAGTTTACAAAGAAAGAAAAGAGAGAAAGAAGTAAGTGCTTACTAAAGCAAGAAGAATGAAATATAATAACACTATAATAATACAAACAATAAACAATGTATAACATAATTTTTCTTTAAATATGTAAGATAGGGGTCTTCAAACTTGACAACTTTAAGACTTGTGGACTTCAACTCCCAGAATTCCTCCTCCAGTCATGTTAGCTCAGGAATTCTGGGAGTTGAAGTCCACAAGTCTTAAACTTGCCAAATTTGAAGATCCCTGATGTAAGACAATAACAAAGAATAATTATTTTTGAGTGTGTGCTGAGCATCTGATCTGTGCCAATGTCCCAAAAGGTATCACTTTGAGACAAGTATGATAGTATGATTTGTTTCAATCCCATATTTTTTTTAATGTAAGAGGATTTTTTCCCTGTAGAAAGTGCCATTGTAATTGTAGACTGATTCCACGACACACCTTACTTAAGCATTTTCCCCCTCTTCCCCCATGGTTATGCATGAATGTTTATGTTCCCCCATGGTCATGCATGAAGTTTGCTACTTACTATGGCACCTAGATCCGCAATAGGGGCTATCTCAAGATTATGAAAGTAGTCTGTAAGCTCTGACAAATCTTAGGTTCCAAATTTGGTATCTGGACCTCCAAGTTTGTTACAGATGATGTAATCAATAACTGCTCCACATGACAAACCTTATGGGCATGCTTGCCATGCAAGGTTGGTAGTTTTTAGCATGGGTGACCGTAGCTATTGTTATATTTATAATGTGGTATCAAAACCTAACATTTTCACTCTTGGGGAATATAGGTTCCAAGCCTTTTCTCATTATAGACAGTTCATGGCCTAGAAAGGGAGGTACCAAACCAAACCCTATGCGTCATTGATATGAATTCTAACAAAATCTGCCAATCAGATCTAAACAGCTAATTCATGACCAGGTTTACATATTGCACTAAGTCACAATTAAATTTAGCCATAGCTTGTTGAACATTGTACAGATATAATAAAAAATGTATTTATAAACTTAAAACTGTTGAATTCAATCACTATACCAAGTCCAAGAAATAACAAAACAAAATTTTGGCACAATGACATAAAACAGAACCCAAACCTACCCAAATCATCAAATTTGAAAATAAATTATTTTTTGGCAGTGGTGATTTTTTTGCTCATTTTATAAAGAAAATAAATGCTGAAATAAGCATTTAAAATCTTTTGTGGCTTCATTTTAGTTATACAAATAAATGAACATTTCAGCTTTCTACTCCTCCATTGTTACATCATCTATCACCTTCCAAGGGGAAGGGGAGGGGAAGGAAAGGAAAAGAAAGGAAATATTTGTCGTAAGATAGCCAGTCTTTAACTCAGGGCTGAACCCAGATACAGGGAATCCTCAACTGAGGACCACAATTGAGCCCAACATTTTTACTGTTAAGGGAGAAACCTAATGAAGGTGAGGTTTGCCAGCCATTTTATGACTTTTTTTTGCCACATTGTTAAATGAATCACTGCAGTTGTTACCATTAGTAATATGGTTGTTAAATGAATCTGGTTTCCTCATTGACTTTGCTGGTCAGAAGGTGGTAAAAGGGATCTATAGAGCCATGATGGTGCAGTTGGTTAGAATACGGGTACAACAGGCTAATTCTGCTGCCTGTCAACATACCTGCAGTTGGCAGTTCGAATTTCACCAGGCTGAAAGGATGACTCGGCCTTCCATCCTTCTGTTGGTCAGTAAAATGAGGACCCAGATTATTGGGGGCAAAAGGTCTGAGCTGTAAACCGCTTAGGGCTGCAAGGCTCTGTGAAGCGGTATATAAGTCTAAGTGCTATTGCTATCATATGAATCCTGGGATACTGCAGCCATCATAAATATAAGTCGTTGCCAAGCATCGCTGAATTTTAGTCACAGTGACCATGGGTGATGCTACAACAGTCATAATTGTAAAAAATGGTCATGTCACTTTTTTCAGTGCCTTTGTAACTTTCGAAACAGTCACTAAAGGCCCTGTCACACTGCCAACGGATGCAAAAACGTTTGTAAAAAAGGACACAGCGGATGAGAAAATGTTCCATCCGTTGTTTATCGCTCTCAAAAGGGGCAAAAATTTGCATAAGCAGAGCAGATACCACGGAAAGGAACGACGGGGGGAGGACGCAGAGCGGATGGAAAGCGATGCAGAACGGATGAAGCCTAGCGGATGGGAGCGGATGGCACATCCGCAGGGCTTCTGGGGGGCCTCAGCCAAAGGGACACGGAACGGTATACAGCGGATGCAGAACGGTATGCACAAGCGGATGAAGCGGTGCAGAGCGGAAGCCTAACCGGATGCTAGCGTTAATGTGCATGCGGGATGGAAGCAGATGGGAGCGGATGGGCACATCCCGAGGGCTTGGGGGTCCTCAGCGAAGCGGACCGCGAAATGGATACAGCGGATGCAGAACGGACGCCGAGACGGAATGAAGCCGGAATGACAACAGCAGCATGCACAGCGAATGCCTAGCGATGCCTGGTGTTAATTGCGGGCATTGCGGGAGGATGCATTGCGTAAGCCCCGGCGGATATAAGGAAGCCAGCTTGGAGCGGTACCATTCAGAGGAAGACCTGCTTGCCGGATGGATTGACAGCCTTGCCGTGCCTGATGCATGCCTGCCTGCCAAGCCTTGCTGCAAGCCTTGGTGCCACCTGCGCTGTCTGCCTCGCCTGCACAGCCTTCCTGCAGCCTTGCGTGTCTGCCTGCCTGCCAGCCTTGGTTCCTGGCCTGCCTGCCAGCCTCTGGTTCCTGCCCTGCCTGCCAGTCTTGGTTCTTGCCTGCCTGCCAGCCTTGGTGCCTCCTTCCTGCCAGCTTGTTCCTGCCCTGCCTAGCCAGCCTTTGGTGCCTGCCTTCCTGCCAGCCTTCTGCCAGCCTTGGTGCCAGGCCTCCTGCAAGCCTTGGTGCCTTCCTTTCCTGCCAGCCTCCCTGCCATGCCAGCAACCCCACAACCCATGGGAAGAACAGAAAGCTTTTCAGCCATCGTGCTGCCACCGCTGGCAAGAGGGACAGGGCCACCCTCCACCCCTGGCCCCACTCGTGCGTTCTGCTGGGGCTTCTGTAGCACGGGGCTCGCTCTTCTGGGGCTGGAGCTTGTGCTGCTTTCTGCTTCTGGAGGAGCTGCTGCTGCTGCTTATGGCGGTGGTGCTTCTGCTGGTGACTATGTTTGATGCTGCACCCCAATGGCGCTTCAGAAAAGCATCTCAGCACCAGCCACCTCACAGCACCTGCCAACCCTTCACCCCTGAGACTGAGCGACCAGAGGAGTCCAGAGACTCATTTTTGTTTTATACGCTTGTTGTATAATAAAGTCTATCTTTGATTCACACACTTGCTTGCATTTCTTTTTTTAATAAAGTCTTGGTGGAAAATTTTAGAAATGGTTTAAGCCTTTGCATGCTTGTGGGATGGGTTAAGTATAGCATGGGATGGGCAGGGATACTTTGGGATGGGTAAATAGCATGTTGGGAATGGGCAGGGATACCTGTTGGGAATGGGTAATAGCTGTGGATAGATAAGGCCTCCAGTGCAAGCATTATGGATACTGTATCGGTCCACCCTCCCAGGTGCCACACTATGGCCTTTTATTATCAGAGTAAAAATTATCATTGATCGCACGCATTTCAACATAAACACAACTCTTTATTATATGCCCTGGGTTCTATTGTAGCCACCCAACATACATGGCCCAATCTCATCAGTGTGAATGAGACAGCTGAAGGAAGCATCATTAGTCCATATATCATCCTGTCTCCACTCCAACTTGCTCCGGCTGGGGAGTTGCACCAGTGTCTCAGGGAGGTTGTGCTGCTTCTTCCCTTGCACGTGAGGCTCTGTTGCGGGCCTTGCACATCCTCAGCTGTCCTATCAGGTTTTGCCCTTGCATCCATTCCCCAGCTCCATGTCCCATTTGCCTTGCTTGAGAAGGTCCGATGAGCCTGTTCTGCAAGACAGGCGTAGCAGGTGCGCATTGAGATTGTTCAGGATGGCAGCAACTTCCAACGATCCTCCTCACGGTCTCTGGGCCGGTGCTGCATGGTGGTGAGAAGTACCTTGGAACCTGTTGGCCAGCGATGCCAAAGGCGTTTCACCACCGCTTGCCACTGGACCAGGCCTGTAGTTTGAAGATCCGCTCTTCACGGGTGAGGAATTTGGTAGGTGTATGGGGCTTCATGAGGTAGGTTCTGAGGGCAGAAGCTGTCATCACACACGTGAATAGGGCTCACATCTTGCGTGTCGTTGGGCAGGGGGTCTGGATCTTGGGAAAGCCCATGATTGAGGTGCTTCCAGCCCCTCCTGAGATGACTGGCATTGGATTATACCTGGGCATCTGAAGATGAGCCGTTGCCTGAAGAATCGACTGTAACATGAACTTGTAGTCAGCATCGGACGCATGGCGAAGAGGATTGATGCTGAAGAAGTCCTTGTAGTTGAAATAAGTGGACCCCGACTTGGCCTGGCACTTTGCAGGCCACGTGCTGCGCATCTATGCTTCCAACGGGTGGGGAGAAGTTCCACCATCTGATAACCTGTTCTGTATGCAAAATAACTCGGCTTTCAAATAATGCATTCCCATTGGCGGCTAAGAAGAATAAGGATTGGTTCCTTTTGAACCAACGCCTGCAGCCGCGGGAAGGCGGCCAAAATTAAACAACTGTCATTGGCTGCAAGCCGGCCTGGCTCAAAGATATAAAAACGACGGCGCGGCTTGAGCCACATGTTCCTCTTTCTAGCATATTGACTTAAATACAAGACTTTGCTGTTGGAACCCGGCGTACCTCGTGGTTTTCGAACAAAACCACTGGCGACGAGGGTGGGATCGGTCCTAAACGCGAGACCGAAGCACGCGGTGGAGAGAAAATTCCAGACGACAACGAATGGCCTGGAAAAGCACCGCCCGCACCCTTTTAATCCAACGAGGAAGACTGGGATTCGTATCGCAGACCGCTTCCAGAGTACCTGGAAGAGCACGGAGATGGAAGACATCTCCGAACAACGCCAGAGGCCGTTTTTCAACGCACTTTGGCGGACCGACCATTTTTCAAATGGCAAAGCCCTGGCGAGCCCGAGACGTTAAGCAGCTAAACCTGGTCCGAGCTCCAGAAACTACTGAAGAACACACTACCGCCGACAAGGTAACAAACCCTCATAAGACGGCACGAATTTAACCCGGAGAGACCAGAAAGAAGGTGAGACAGGTAGCGCGACTTCGTGGCGGCCTCGAGATAGGGGGAGAATGCGAATTCTTTTCTCAAACCTAGACGAGCGATGAGGGACGGAGTAATCTTGGGGCTAAGCGATTCAGCGGCAAAAAGTAAGCTTGCTGAACAAGCCGAAGATAACGCCTAGTTTGAGGCATCGGGAAGCCACAGCTGCGAAGCCGCGAAAAAAGTCGGCCGTTACATGAGACAGATGAACAGGAGCAGGGACGAACCCATAAAATCCGGGCCACGAGAAGGAAACAATCTCCGTTACACCCACCACGAAGACTATGGGGAGACATCCGAGTCAGACGACGAGACGACGAGGTCCACCGCACGCATGCCAGCAAGAAATGAGCGCGAAGAAGAAATTTTGGCGGGAATGCCGCTGGAACTGCGGAGGAAGCCACCCGCAGAGCGAATGCAAGATTTCTCGATGCCATCTGCAGAAGTTTGCAAGAACGAGGGCACATCGAGAAAGTCTGCAGGACAGAAGAAACTACAAGCCCGCGAGAACGCGCCAATTCCCGCACCGAGCCGAGCCGCCGGCGAGCGGAGAGAAAGTGGTCGCGAACAAAGCAAACCGCAAACAGAGAGAATACACAATCAAACTGTTACAATAGGGAGCGCTAAGACGGCAAAGCGGAAAGAAAGTCAATTGTAAAAGTGAAAATTGAGGAAAAACCCTGCGAAAATGGAGGTGGAGACTCGGATCCTTCCTGTCTATGGTCTCGTGGAAACACTATAACCGCACTAGTCCCTGGCATCCGACCGACAGACTAAAGCAGCGGCTAACACTCAAGGACTATACCAGGGCAACCGAATCCGGTAGTGTGGCAGGGGTCAAATTCAAAGTCCTCGTATAAGCAGACACGCGAGATACTCCCGCTGTACGCATAGTCGACCGAGACACGGCCGAAGCCTCCTGGGCATCGATGGTTCGCGCCGTTGGGCATCGGGAATGACCGGGATAGACGAGTGAGCACTGACGACTGGGAGGAAGACCTCATTCCGGGATCCAGGACGTGTTCGAGGGTCATGGGCAAGTACGGAAACCCTATTTCTTCAGTCCTAGACCCCAAGTAGCCCTAAAAGCTAAAAGCTCGGCGAGTTCGTTTGCTTTAAAAGCAAAAAAATCGAGGAAAGCTAAACAAATTAGTAGACCAGGGGGTGCTTAGAGCCTGTAGACGCATGCCAAATGGGAAACGCCGATAGTGACACTCCTACAGAGTACCGGATTCAGCCCGGATCGGGTCAATCCGAATCTGTGGTGACTAAGCAAGGCAACCCTGAACCACGCACGTACAACAGAGCGCATACCCGGTGCAGTAGTCCAGCACTTGCTACATTCGCTGGGGGAGGAAAAATTTTTGCCAAACTCGGACCTGGGCACAAGCATACAACACTCCAGTAAACCCGAAACAGCGGAGGCACAGGACTATATAGTGACACACAAAAGGGGCATTGCCAGCGATGCAAGAGACTCCCAATTTGGAGTCGTGTAGGCACAGGGCGTTTTCAAAATAGCCTCATGGAAGCCTCGCTAAACCATACAAAGGAGTCGTACCGTACTTCGAGAACGTCTATAT
>BHFT01029568.1:0-40130 GCA_004320025.1 Laticauda laticaudata
ATGGTCAGGTTTACTAAGGAAGGCCTAGAAAAAATGGACCAGGGGGATGTCCAAGACAAGATAAACCATTTACTCACTCTCCAACATATCACCCCCAGTAATATAATGAACAAGAGTCCGGCAGAATTGTTAATGGGGAGGAAACTCAGATCACATTTAGATAGATTACACCCAAATTACACCTTTCTTCAGCTCTGACAGGGTAGTGGGGAATGGTTTAGGGTTATATGCCTTGCAAATCCTTCCATTCCCCACCATCTAGTCAGAGCTGAAAAGCTTCTTAGATGAGAAGCAAAATATCTTGAAAGAAAAACCAGAAAGTCCAGTTGCCTCTTGAAAAACCACCTTTGGGATCCCTGCTTGAAGGCAATCTCCTTTGAGTTTGGAAGCCTTTACCATATTGTTATTTTCAAAGACTACTTTGAAGCACTCATGCCTTTAGGATAGAAGAGTGATGCATACCATACCTGTACCCCACATGCACCAAAGTGAAACTAACAACAAACTGTGTAGAAACAGCTCCTTCCATGACATCTGATAATACCACACTTCTCTACAAAGAGCCAGTGAATGAAACTGGATATAGAGTACTTCACTTACAGCTGACATGTTTTGTATGGCAGAAGTCCCAGGTTCAAGATTCAGAATCTTCAGCTAGAAGTAAAGTGTTGTACTCACTAGTTGTTAAATCAGATCAATTTAATGCTAGTTGGATTCATAATGACTCCTTCAAACTTACAACATACAGTTGTGCCTTTTCTAAAACCTAATCTGTTGAGGGAAATGAGGTGACATACTCAGATTTTGCTCTCTTGCCACAAAGATAGAGTAAAGGTTTGGGATGATTATGGGTCCAGTATTTAAAAGTATCAGAAATCCTGACTGCCTAAACTTTACTGTCTATTTACGGTAGACTTTTATTTTTTTTTTAGTTCAGAATAGTCTGGAAGGAAGGAATGAGAGTATAGATTGTTCCCATTTCTGATAGGTATATAGAATTTTAGATGATTAGATTTCCAAAGGCAGATTAAAATGTTTTTTAGTATTTGTTGTATTAGTATTTGTTGTGATATTTTGTCCCCTACATTGAGAGTATATGCTTTTTATGAAAAAATAGTTGGCTTCAGGTTTTATTTTATAGTGTAGAAGAGAACATTAAGGTAAATTGCAATCTTTTCATGAAGAGGATTAACATTTCTTTCATCTTTATTAAAGATTTTTCAAAGGGAAGGTAAAAAATGAACACAAACAAAGGTAAAGTAAGAAAAGATAAAGAAAGAAAGCACAGAGAAAACTAAAAGAAAGGAAAAAGTAAAAGAAAATCAAATAGAAAAGGAAAATAAAAGATAAATAGAAGTCCATCAGTAATTCATGTAGAAAGTGTCCTTTCTCTGTTCAAATTAATCAATTTAGCTATCTCAGCAGAGAATGGGACAATTTTGCAAAGCCAAATTGCTGCGCCCAGCATGGTCAACTCACCATGGCCAACTTGTTGAAACCAACTCATCATGACCAACTCGCTGTGGGACAACTTGCCACAAGACAACTTGCTGTGGGGCAATTTAACAATTCTATTTAATTATTTAAATCAATAAAAATTATTTTAATTTTTGCCATTCACATTTCATTCTGTGCCTCTTTTTGCATCCCTTCTTTAATGATTCTATTCCACCATTTGTATTTGCCTTTTATTTGTTGCCTATAAAATGCTTCTTTTGCTGAGAGCCAAAAAGATGTTTTTGCAAACAGCCTAGATTTGTATCTATTCTAATTTCTCAGTATGGCATGCCTAATTATTTTTAAAATCTGCAGTAACTTTGATTTTGTAGTACCATAAATATGCATGCCACCCAAATCAGTTCATATCCTTTTATTTCTTCTATTTCTATTCTTTTATTTTTTTCAGTAGCACCCATTAGTTCACTCAAGCCCGGTACCAAGCTGCCAAATACAATTTCAAATCAGGAAAACCCAAACCTCCTCTTTCTTTTGCATGTTGAGATACCTTATATTTAACTCATATTTCCCCCCTGCCATACAAATTTAGATATATCCTTCTGTCACTGTTTAAATGGTGTATCACTTGTCAAAACAGATATTGTCTGCAACAAAAACAAAAAATATATTTGAGAAGTTTTCCCCATCAATGATAGTTATAGTTTCTCTCATAGTAACATTGTGAAACTGCTTATTTTTATTCCCTTTCTGCCTAGGATTCATATCTCTCTTTTTAATATTATTTATTGTTCAGGTAAGTTTTATATCCAGAGATGCCTTTGATGAGATGGGCACCTGTATAAATTTGATTAATAAACTAATACAAAAAAATAAGCATGTCTTTTTTTAAACTTCATTCCACCTCTTATAGTTATTTTGAAATAATCTATAGTTCATATTTGTCATAATGATACCCAGATATTGTACCTTCTTTTCAACCTTAATTAGAAATTAATTAGAAATTAGAACTAAAAGCCATTTTATTCATCAATTCTGTTCAATCTTATATTTTCATATTTTTGCTAATGTGTTTATCTTCTGTTCATTAATCTTGAACCTGTCAGTGCATCAAATTCTTTTAATTTGCCCATTAAGATCTCCCTTTGAAAGATTTTCCAAAATGATCACCAAATCATCTGCAAAAGTCCTTAACTTTTAAGATTCTTTTTAGCCCTCTCTTATTTTCTTATATCTAAATTAGTATTTTGAGAGCCAGAATAGAAAAGAAAACAGATAGTTGGACACCCTCTCTTTTCTTTTTTGTATCTAAAGGGTTTTTTTTTTTAGATCTCCAATAACAATTTGTCCTTTCTCTGAAATGTAATCTTATCAATTTGGCAAAATTATCTTTGCTAGATACCACCGTGTTTCTCCAACAATACAGACTCCCCCAATAGGAAGTCCCAGCATGTTTTATAGGCATAAAATGAAATTAAGCCCATCCCCCCAAATTAAGGCCTATATTAAAACATGCAAAATGGGGGGGGAATGGCAGGGGGCTTGCCGTTAGGAAGTACTTTTGTTGCACACCCAGATATGGTGCTGCCTGTATTGACCTCAGCATTGGTGGGGCACTTCGTATCGGGAGACCTTTTGCCACACATTGCTTTCCCTTCTCCCCATGCTGCCATGGCATTTAGAGCAATGCCGCCGTGTTTGGTGCGGCCACATGACATTTGGCGCAGCCACATGTGGTCAGCCAGGATTCCTCCCTGCAATCGGAGCCCGGTGCTCCTGTCCCTGCCTTCCCGGGCATCATTCAAAGGCAAAGCCCATTCTTTTAAAAACGATGCCCTACTACTTGTATGACAAAGCCTCCCCTGCCCGAGAGGGCAGCCCAACCCCACATGGGGAGGTGAATCTCCCAGGGCCACAGCACAGGATTGGCCCACCCTGGGAG
The DNA here is from genome assembly GCA_004320025.1 of Laticauda laticaudata. Lineage (NCBI taxonomy): Eukaryota > Metazoa > Chordata > Lepidosauria > Squamata > Elapidae > Laticauda > Laticauda laticaudata. The sequence goes on from BHFT01029568.1 coordinate 3,398, forward strand.
AAGCGCCCAGCAGCCATCCCTGCCTGGCACCAGGCAGAGTGCAAAGAGCTTCACCCAGCGCAGGTGACATGTGGGCTCTCCTGCCTGGTGGTGGAACTCTGGCCAAGGCATTGAGTGCCTCCTCTCTGGGCCCTCCCCTTATCCCGCCAGGGCCACACCGGAGCCGGGCAGGCCAGGAAGAGCAGGGAAAGTGAGCTATGGGTGAGTGTCTGCCTGACAAGTGAAAGAGCCAGGCTGACCCAAGCTTGGCTTCCCAAGTTCCTCCAGCCCAACCCTGAAGGGACCACTGGGAGAGGCTGCTCGAGACAATGGATAGTGCCTACTCATCTGTGGACAGGGAGGTGAGGCAATGGCAACGCTGCTTCCCTGACCGATAAGTCCAGCAGAGAGAGCCCAAAGCCACCTGTCCTTTCCACCCCTCGCCCAGCCCATCCCCATCCCCATCCCCATGCACCTCCAAATGCACTGGCAGCTTCAAACACTGCAGTGGCATGGGCATCGGGCAGAGGCGCTCACTCAGTGGGTCTCAGCTCAGAGGAGGACATGGCACAGACCATTTCCTTGCCTCCCTGTCCATAGATGGGTGGGCGCTATCATTGCCTTGGGAGGCCTCTCCCAGTGGCCCCTTCAGGGTCAGGCTGGAAGGACTTGGGAAGGAAACCAAGCTCAGGTCAGCCCGGCTCTTTCACTTGGCAGGCAGGTGCGCACCCACTTTCCTGGCTCTGCCCAGCCCACCCAGCTCCAATGCGGCCCTGGCAGGATGAGCAGAGGGCCCAGTGGAGAGGTGCTCACTGCCTTGGCCAGAGCTCTGCCAATGGGCAGGAGGGCCTGGCTGTCTGCTGCACCGGGTGCCCCAGGCAAACTTTTTGCACTCTGCCTGGCACCAGGCAGGGATGGTGGCTGGGTGCTTCTCCTGGGGTGGGCCGATCCTGCGCTGTGGCCCCAGGACATTCACCTCCCCACATGGGATTGGGCTGCCCTCTCGGGCAGTGGAGGCTTTGTCATACTGGTATTGGGCATCATTTTTAAAAGAATGGGCTTTGCCTTTGAATGATTCCTGGAAAGGCAGTGATGGGAGTGCCTGAAGCTGAGTGTCTCCATCAGGTTCCAGTTGCAGGGAGAAGCCCTGGCCAGCCCTGTGTGGCTGCGCCAAATGCCTTGTGGCTGTGCCAAATGCCACGGCGTTGCTCCAAATGCCATGGCAGCACAGGAAGAATGGAAAGCAATGGTGGCAGAAGGTCATGAAGTGCCCACCAATGCCGAGGTCAACATTCAAGCCGTCGCCACCCACACACCAAAGGATGCAAGGGGGGGAATTAAGTCACCCCTGTAAAGATGGCCTAGCCATTTTTGGGGGGGGGCTTAAAAAAAAAAAAGACCTGGTCTTATTATATGAGAAACATGGTATATGTTAAGTCTAAGGAAGAGAAGGGCTAAGGATGATATGATAGGAGACTTAACAGTACTTGAGGGCTGTTACAGAGAAGAAGGGATCAATACAGTGGTGGTATTCTATTGGTTTGGCCCGGTTCTGCCAAGCCAGTAGCAGGGATGAGCAGCGGTGACCGAACTGGTTCTCTTTGCCACTCTGCTGTTGGGTCCATCCATCCACCAGGACTCCCATACTCACCTTTATCCTCTGTTTTGAGGCATAGCTGCTTTTCATGGCACAGCAGAGTGACGTGTGGCAGCTGCTGAAGTGACCGGGAGAGTGCAAGCTTGAAGGAGGAGAGATGGAATGCCTCTGCACCTGTGCACAGTGTGGGTTTGGTGTTCACGAGCATGCAAAGTGTGTGAACGTGCACAAAGTGTGTCCACCAAGCTACACCCACCGAACTGGTGGTAAAAGTTTTTTCATCCCACCACTGGGTCAATCCATTGTCCAAAGCACCTTTGGGCAGGACAAGAAGAAAAAGATGGAAGATGATTAAGGAGAAATTCAACCTAGAACTAAAGAAAATTGTAAGTGCTTCATCGCTGGAAATTTTCAGGAAGAGATTTTGTCCAGAATGATATAGGATGTCCCATTGTTTGCTTACATAGTTCATTTTTATTTCCATTTCTTTGAATTAACTTGGATAGCCATCATTGTAAAAGTTTAATTTGTTGAGAAATGTTTATCTTCTTTGGAAATTTCTCCCGCCATAGACCGAAGGTTTCACTAGAAGACTTCCAAAACTATTATTATTCTATGTTCTATGGTATGTCTTTTCATAATCTGTCACTGTTCCTTTGTAATCCTCAGAATATTTTGTTTCTTTAGAATTCATCTATTTTCTCTAGAGAGCTATACATTGCACATGCCAAAATAATATTGATGAAATGCTTTATGTTTGGACACATTATCCATTAATACAGTATCTGCCTCTTGTAATTTCAACATTTCATTTTCCTTTTGTAATTCACATGCCAACCAATTCCCTGGTTTGTTTGCAAACTAAGATTTTAGTTTTTGCTTCACATGGTTCATTTTTATTTCCATTTCTTTTAATTAACTTAGATAGCCAGCATTGTAAACGTTTAATTTGTTGAGAAATACTAATCTTCTTTGGAAATTTCTTTAATTCATCATCTTTTTCTTTATATCATCCAAAATAGCTTTCATTTTCTCTTGATTTCCTTTGAGTTCACTATTTTATTGCATAAAATAACCTGTAATGAAAGCTTTTCTTGTATCCCAAATTGCTCTTAAATCAGTACTTTTATGTAAATTGTTTTTTTTAAAGAGTACCATTAACATCCTATTATATCTGGTGTATTGACACTGAATAAATGGCAAGAATATTAATTTACTGATAAAGAGGAAGAATTGGATTTCAATTAGCTGCATGATTTAAATAAACACACCACAGTCCATTGAGTATTGTTTTTATACATAGATATCTATACACCAGACATTTAAACAAACAATCCCTGTTTATTTTGGGGAGAAGAGATCATGTTAAAAATGTAATTTGATGCACATAAATATTTCAAAAACAGGTAATTATAACTTCGTTATCATTGGAAAATCCTGTGTAAGCACAACCCTAAATTTCAAGCATAATTTATTAATTTATTTTATTTATTAAAAGTATGGAAATATACACAGTAGGTCATGAGTGGAATTTTTCAGGGCTGTTCTTTAGACCAGCCAAACAGTTGGGATGTTACTGATATAGCAAATGCATTTAGACTTATATACTGCTTCACAGTGCTTAACAGCCCTCGCTAAGTAGTTTACGGAGTCAGCATATTGCCCCCCAAAATCTGGATCCTCATTTTACAGACCTCGGAAAGATGGTAGGCTGAGTCAACCTTGAGCCAGTGAGAATCAAACTGCCAAATTGCTGGCAGCCAGCAGTCAACAGAAGTAACCTGTAGTACTGCACTCTAACCACTGTGCCACCACAGCTCTTGATATGATATAATAAAAAGCTAATGATATGACATATTTGCTCTAAATTATTTAGATCTCACCAAATGCCTGAAGGCTCTGCCACCAAAATTCTACAGCAATAACCTCTGGCTATTTCACTTTGTGAATGGAAATGGACATTTTGCTCCCAAATTTAATAGGTATGTTCAGATGCTACCGACCCATGTTGTGTAGTCCAAGGCTATCTCTATAAAGCTCCTTTAGTTTATTGTCCACTTGGAACATTAGAGAACAAGAGAAGGGATCTCTCCACTGTAGCCTTTCCTTTGCTTCCCTTCTGCTCTCCCTTGATTGGAAGACTGACATAATTTTGCCCCCAAATAATTTATGATATCCTTAGAGTTATTTAACCTTGTTCTGAAATAATGGAGTAATGAGAACATATTTCAATATGATCTCAACCATGACTGGTTTCTATTAGAAGACCCCATATTTTTTTTTTTAAAAAATGTACTCATAAGTGGGTAAATAGCCCAATATACTTTGGATTTATATCAGACTTCTTATAGTGAAAATATTGCTTTACTTATTTCTCTCTTTATGAGTATAAGTGTGTGTCTATATCCCTTTCTCTCTTTCTCTGTGTTTCCTTTATCATAGCAAGTAACATTTTACTCCTCCTTTAGATTTTAATATCTGTGTTTTGAGAATTTTAATGAGTTTAGCAGATATGTTCCTCTAAAACTGAAACCAGTGAACAAACTACAAGATTCCAATCAAGATTACCTTTGAAATTTCCCTATAGGCATAACATGCTAAGTGCATTTATTCACTTTTTGAATATTTTCCCTCTTTAATGCTTATCGTAAAAAAGTTTTCCTTGGCTATTCAATTTGCCTTTTGAGCTTGTACAGAATAGATACATGTAACATAAAATTATGCAGGTACTCCTAGTTTCGCACATGATCAGGCTGTTCAGTGACATGCATCAGCGCTTTTGTTGCTATTTCAGATATTATTTTAACATTTTAAATGGGTTCCTCCAAAGTATATTAGGTAAATCACCAACTTAACCTGAATGCCTTAATAATTTCCTATTCTTCCTTGCTTCTTAATAATCTAGGTCCATGAAGCATAACAGGCAAATTGAGTAAAAAGGCAGCTTTTTATACCACAATAGACAATGAATCATTTTCATTTGCAGTATCTGAAGGATGGAATGCTGTCCACAAAGAACATCCAATTTGCTAACATGCACCACCACATGTATCCTAATATTATGGGTTTTTAGCCAGTTTTTATGCTGAACTGATAAAACTTTAGGACAGCTATGCAGTCTATGAATCTTTTCCCTAGATACACAGACTTTCTTTCATTAGACATGGTGTTGCTGCAAAATGTTTGTAGTCATGCCACTTGAAATTTCTGGGCAATTATTTTATGCTGAAATGATGAAGGTGGTGATGGTGATGATGAAGATAGGTATATGTGCTTTAAAATGTTCAGTAAGCATCCACAAATGGGCATGGTTTGGGCTACATGAAAAGTGGGTCAGACCTGTACAAAAATTACTAGGAAAACTATCCTTTTCAGTTATCCACTTGTCTTCTTGGGGAATTCCTTCCCCCTACATAGATATTGCCTGTATCTACACACAGATATTATGTACTTGCTCTCCCACAGGTATGTTGGATTCAGGATTATTGATTTTAATTTATAATTATTAGTAATTAATAATTTATAATTATTAGTATCCTATAACTATCAGTAAGTGTTGTATCTTATGATTCATGATGAATGTATTTATGATGACTGTGAACATGATTTATCACTTATATCTTTTATGTACACTGAAAGCTTATTCACCAAATACAAATTCCTTGTGTGTCCAATCATACTTCACCAGTATTCTACTCTATTCTTCTCTACACTCTCTTCTCTTCTCTTCTCTTCTCTTCTCTTCTCTTCTCTTCTCTTCCATTCCATTCTAAAAAGACTACATTTTTTTTTTCTAATAACCTTCCTTCCTTCCTTCCCTTCTTTTTGAAAGCTAACTTTTGCAACCAATCATGTATCATTGTGTGGGCATAAATACAGACACACACGAATAATAAATGTCTGTTTCATTTGTTTACCCCCACACACGTGTGAGTGAAATTTACCAGCTAATATAAATATTCAGATTTCTTGAATTCCAATAATTTTGAAATATGAAAGAATTAATTCTTAATCCATTAACACATGTAACCAATGTTCATCTGGGTTATAAAATCTACTTTTTTTTTTCTACAAAGAAGCTCTAGGTTAAGGTTAATAATTATGGAGCTCACTGCCACAGTAAGTACAATCTCATATATTTGCATTATTTATAGTAACATTGCACGATTTTTCTCCCTGAGTCAGAAAGACAAGTTAAGTGGGTGGTGGAAAAATCAAATAAAAGAAATAAGTTTGATCCATCAAATAGCCTATCTATCAAAGTTATTTGATAGAAATGTTTGAGGAAAGGAAATGCTTTGAACATAGAATGTAAATTTCTTGGGATTTAAAGTGCTAAATAAAGATGATGAGTTAAAATAACAAATGGAAGGTACAAAAAAAAAACCAACAACCCACAAGCCATTATACTGCTTGGCTGAGTCTCATAGTTGAAGGCTATATTTTCACAGAAATAAAATAAATTCAAATAAATAAAAATAAATTCATCACTGAAAGAGAAATGAAAGTCAAGGGAAATTACCAGAGAAACTGGGCTACATCTTAAAATTTGGAGAATGAGTGTCAAATTAAAATGGAAGATATAAAATAAGATTGTGAAGTAGGCTTTGTTTGCTTGATCTTCATTTACAGATCAAAATGTGATTTAATGGATTGTATTAATGTGTTTATTAATTTAAATAATTTGACCAACGTGTGGGACGTGGAATAAGCCTTGCTACAAATCTCAAAGTCTCCTGAGCAGTAGTGCTAACTACCCTGATGTATGCCAGTGAGACTTGGAGGCATGCTAGGCAATTGAACCACTTCCACCCAACCTGCCTCCGCAGATTTCTGAGGATCCGGTCAGTGGCAAGACAAAATGCCAGACACAGAAATCCTCTCCAGAGCAGGCCTGCCATCAGTTCACACCCTGCTGATGAAAGCCCAGACACACTGGGCAGGCCATGTTGCAAGGATGCCAGACCACCACATACCCAAACAGCTCCTCTATGGTGAGCTGTCTCAAGGAAAGTGATTGCACAGGGGACAAAGGAAGCAATACAAAGACATGTTGAAAGCCTCTTTTACATCTCTGGATATTGACACCACCTTCTGAGAAACCCTGGCACAGGATTGATCGACATGGTGCACTTGGTTGATCCACCAAGGCTGCCAGATATTTGAAGACAGAAGAACAACCATAGCACAAGAGAAGCAAGCACTCCACAAATCCAGAGCTGCAAATGCTGCAACAATGGTGCCCACACAGGTCTACCCAACATGTGGCAGAACATTTCGTGCCCATATAGGCCTTACCAGCCACCTGCGGACACACCATGGACAGCCCACAACCTGTTAGATGTCAAGGTCCTCTTCGAACATGATGCACAAACTTCATCATCATCATCAAGTTGAGAAATATCAGAGAAACAAAATTATGCTAACTATATTTCCTAGCAATACTACATCTCATTTTAAAATGTCTGATTATATCGTAAGTGATAATTGAGGGTATAATTCATTTCCAGGCAAATAAATGGACATAAATGAAGAATATTTTGGGTCAAAAGTTATATTTGGCACGACTGCCATTTTTTGGAAGTGTTTTATTAAAAAAAAACCTGGGTTTTTTTTTTTAATAAAACACCAGGAAAAAAATGCTTCATTTAACTGAATACAAATTAATTAAAACTATATTACAGTAATTACACATAGTTAACATGAAGATGCCATATATACCTTCCTTCTGGTTTGTTATAAATCACAATTAGGAGCAATATTTTGTGGGAGTTACATGCAGTTTTTCTTCATATTGTGTACCTTCTGATAGGGAGGGAACAAACACCACTGGCCTTGAGCTGTGACCAGCATATAATAAGAGGATACACTGCTGAATTCTCTATCATTCTATTTCTCGCCTGTTTACAGACAGACAGAGTGAAAAAATTAAGATCACCACTAGCTGGTGACAGAGAGTGGAATTTTCTACAACTTTTTGCTGCCATCTAATGCTCATGTAGCCCAGATTCACTAGGCTTAGTCATTTTTTTCCTCTATTTTTTTTTCTTTTGTTCAGATGTATTATCCCTCTTTACTATTAGGAATAATCAATTATTTATACACGTTTATACCACTGGTCCCATTTACTTCTATCACCCCATTATAATTCTTTTTCCTTTAGTTATGTGATGTTTCTTAGCATATAAATATAGCTTTCTTGTGGTTCTTTGGACGCCATGATATAAAAAAAGATGCTGAGATCTTAGAAAGTGTGCAGACAACAGCAACAAAATTGATAGAGGGCCTGGAGGCTTCTACAAATCTACTACTCAGACAAATACTGAGACAAATACTACAACTTGGATTATATAAAGTACAGCAGCCTAGATGAAAGCTACTTCAGTTATACCTGCATTATGGGTCTTGCTTTGGCTTCCAGCATGTTTCCTGGTTCAAAGTGCTAGATTTAGCCTACTGTACTGAATTCTATATGGCTGGACTCCATGATAAATCAGGGCAAAACTAATTAAACGAGCAAACTTACTCTTACTGGATGGGGATTTTTCTCTGTCCCCAATTTATCAAAGATAAGAATAGAATAGAATAGAATAGAATAGAATAGAATAGAATAGAATAGAATAGAATAGAATTCTTTATTGGCCAAGTGTGATTGAACACACCAGGAATTTGTCTTGGTGCAAATGCTCTCAGTATACTGTTCATAAAAGAAAAAATACATTCATCAAGAGTCAAGAATCATAAGGTACAACACTTAATGATAGTTATAGGGTACAATATGCAATTAAATCATACTAGGAAACAGTCAATATAAACCATAAGGATACAAGCAACAAAGTTACATTCATACAGTCACAAGTAGGAGGGGATGGGTGATAAGGAGTGATGGGAAGATTAATAGTAACAGTAGTACAGATTTTGTAATAGTTGCTGAGGGAATTATTTGTTTAGCAAAGTGATAGCTTTGGGGGGAAAACCCCAAAAAAGTCCTTGTGTCTAGTTGTTCTGGTGTGCAGTGCTCTACAGCATTGTTTTGAGGGTAGGAGTTGAAACAGTTTATGTCCTGGATATGAAGGGTCTATAAATATTTTCACAGCCCTCTTTGTGACTCATGCAGTATCCAAATCTTCGACTGAAGGCAGGTTGGTAGTAATTGTTTTTTCTGCAGTCCTAATTATTCTTTGAAGTCTGAGTCTGTCCTGTTGGGTTGCAGAACCAAACCAAACAGTTATAGAGTTGCAAATGATAGACTCAATAATTCCTCTGTAGAACTGTATCAGCAGCTCCTTGGGCAGTTTTGAGCTTTCTGAGTTGGCACAGAAAAAAACATTCTTTGTTGTGCTTTTTTTATGATGTTTTTGATGTTAGGTGTCCATTTTAAGTCATGTGACTTAAAATTTGAAGGTCTCTACTGTTGATACTGTGTTGTCTAGTATTATAAGAGGTGGTCGTATGGGAGGGTTTCTTCTAAAGTCTACCACCATTTTTACGGTTTTGAAGAAGAATGGAGACAAGAGTAGGTCTATGATTGCTCAATCCTTTGGAAGACTTAGTGCAAAAGTCCTGCTGCCAAATTACTGGGCACCCCTTTGGAAGGTGGCGAAGAAAGCACTCTGCCAGAGGGATTTCAAGTTTGCTGCCATGTGGGCAGGGGATAATATTATGGCTTGTTTTATTGGTTTTATCTTTGCATGGGATTTCATTGTATGTTTGGTTTTATTTTAACTTTAAACTGTTGCAACCTTTAAACTGGTTTGATTGAGTAATGTATACATATAATACATACATACATACATAGCAATATACTTAACTAGTGGGTAAATGACTGATGTTAAGTTGGAAAAGTTGACTTATGATAACATATATAAATATATATCCATATAGTTTACCTGGTAAGTTAAAGTAGTTTATCATTGCCATTTTACTGGAAGGTTTTCCTCTCAACTTTGTAGTTTAGTCTATAGCCTTGGAATTTCCAAATGGCCCTTGTCAATATCAACTCAGAAAACCCAACATATTTTTTTTTAGACTGACCAAGGTCATAAACTTTTCCTTCACTAACTGGGAAGACCAGAAAAATGTCCACTTGATGTCACTGTTGTTCTACAGAAGTTTGGATACATAACCTTTGTCTGTCTGTAGCAAAGCTCCTTACTTTTCCTGCCAGATAACAACATATTTGTTTTTTTCTTCTTTAGTTGAGAAAAATAAATTAACATAAAGATGAAAAAAAAAATCATGCAACTTAAAAATGTTTAAAATCTTCTCATAGATGACTAAGTAAAAAATCTAAAAATGTGTGTACACGGAGATATACATATACATATGTGTACCCAATAAAAGATTATCCAATCATCTTGCAAATGATCTACTCCAAATTTTCACTGGCAGTAATATTAATTTTTATTTCCTTAAAAATATGCTATTGTTGTTGTTGTTTGTACACTCAGACAGAAGTTTAGACTTGGTTTGACACTTTTATCCACCTATTGAGTTGAATAGGGAGATTTTGATACCCGTTATTTCTCATTGATAATCTTGAATACTCAATAATGTGAGGAGTCAAACACCTTCTTCTAATCAGTTGAAGGTACTTTCAAGTTGATCTTCCTTCTCTTGCAGTTTCCCAAAACTATCTTGTCAGTTAGGAGCTGATCTTCTATCTTTCTGCTGTTTGGGTAGTTTCCCCTCTGCTCGGGAAAGAGCTTGTTTTCAACTACAGTAGATGCTGTTGGATGCATCAATTACAATACTAGCCAGCAATTTGAAAACTTTTGGTAAGTGGGGAATTAGCCTTTAGTTGACTAGTACTATCTCTTTTGTTGAATCTTTCATTGCCAGGTAATGTTTGGCCAGATGTTAACCAATCTTCAATTTCATTGCCTTGCAGAATGTTGTTAAACAGCTTGGTGATAAGTGGCTATAGACCAGTTAGATATTTCTACCAAAAACTGTGCAATTCATATTAACATGGTGCTGAACAATACTTTTTATCACAATGGGTTTTTTATCTCAACTTCTATTTTATTCTTAAAAAGTCCTCTAGTCAGGCTGCATTCTTACTTTATTTCTTTGGATTCTCCCATACTTGCATCCATAGCTGCACTTCAAGCTTTTATCTGCTAATTTTCTATACCAGTTATTTGTTGCCCAATTATTTCCAGTGTTTCCTTGATTATCCTTGTTTCTAGGTGACATTTCTTGATCAAATATTCTTTGATTTTCTTGTTCTTTGGCTTCTTTACCTTCGGCTATTCTAATTTGCCTCTGATCTTAGCATGCTGATCTTATTTTTCAACATGATAGTCCATGTTGGTGGTGCACTGCTTGTTTTTTTTTTCTTTCTTTCTTGATTTTGCACCCTGGATTTCAGTTTTAACTGAAGCTGATGCTTGTATATGATATTATGTTATTGGCATCTTAATACTTATCTAACTGTTTCTTTGAACAAATGTCAGTGCAGACAATCTTATTCTGTTGTTTTTGTGTTGTTTTGTGTCCTCAGTAATTGTTTGTTTCAATTCCTTTTCTTTTTATGTCAGAGGGCTTTGTTTTTTCTGAGGAGAAGGCTGAGGAGAGGATGTCTGGGTTTGGAATGAAAACAATTTATTAGCTATGCTAGTTTCCTCTACTGCCAACTCTCCCTGGTTTTTCAACTACAGTCTGAGCTACTTCTAGCAAGGCTTCAGTGTCCTTGCCTTGGGTAGACCTTTGCAGTTCATCCAATTTTACTTCTATGATTACCTTCTTTCATATTATAAATGAACATTGACCAACTGGTCTCTTTTCTGTTATTTCTTATTCTGGATGTTATTCTTTCTAGAACTGGTACATTCTTTCCAGATATCTTCTTCCTGTTTAATCTGATTTGTAATAATGGATAATTATTTCTTTGTTTTCAATCTTTGTATACTTGTAACTGGCAAACAACTTTTCTGTCAGTAGTCATGCATCAGGTAGCACTAATTACTCAGCCAATAGTCTTGCAGCCCATTTTTCACTAGATATCCAGAAATTACAATACTTAATCCAATCTTGTTCATCCACAGAGCAACATATTTTATGTAAATCTCATCTCATCATATTGTTTATGGGAGAGACAGGTTTTTGTCTTGTTTTTGTTCTGATGAGAACTTTAAGTGATATACCATTGCTTACTTTCTAGGCTGAGAGAACATGACTGACCCAAAGTCACCCAGATGGCTTTGTGCCTCAGGAGACACTAAAACTCATGATCTGCCAGGTTTCACTTCAGTGCCTTAACCAGGGGTGGGCTACTGGAGGTTCACAGGGGTTTGGGAGAGCCCCTAGCTAAGATTCTGTGCAGTTTGGAAAACCCCCAAATCCCACTCCTGGCTGGTCCCTACCACCCCAACCCTCCCTTCCCAGGAATCCCCATTTGGCCCGTTTCAGATGCAGGTAAGTGCAGGTTGTATGCAGAAGCTTGGGGAGGGTGAAAAACAAGCCTCCCAGAAGTTTGGGAAGGCTGGAAATGGGCCAATTTCCAGCTTCCAGAGAGCCTCTGGAGCCCAGGGAAGCCATTTTTGCCCTCCTGGAGGCTCGATAAATGTCTCCAGAGCCCAGGGAGGCAAAAACGCCTCCCCTGCCATGGTGCAGGAAGCCAACTAGGCCACACCCACCATGGCCACGCCCACCCAGCAACTGGATAGAGAACTCTTTGCTAAAAATTTGAAAGCCCACCCCTGGCCTTAACCCCTACAATGAAATATTTAAATGCAAATACTGAATTATTTCTTTTTTTAATTATTATTTTGAGAGGAAGCTTTTAAGGATAACCATCTAAATGCATGGTTTGGAAATGGTCTTAATCCTTAATAGCATTTTGCAGAACAAAGTCTCAAACCATATCAATCCTATGGTTTCAAGCTTGCTAGAATAAAAATTGTGCAAGGACAAGGCACTTCTCCCCAAGATGATATGTTCTGAATGGATATTCTGCCTATCCTCCTAGTTTTTCATTCCAATCTACCAAGAAACCTTATGGACTTATCCAGGTTTGAGGCCATACCAAGACATTAACAGAAATAAAATGCATACAAAAAACCTCTTGATTTCAGTCCAAATTCGATTTTGTTCTGACAAAACGATATTGTTAACAAGATAATATTGCTGAATTTTAGACAAGAAATATTATATCAAAAATAATAAACCCCTCCATTTCATATTCTTCCTTCACTCCAGCAGAAAATCCTTTAGGAGAGTTAGAATCATCTTACCAGATGTTGCCATCTATTCAGGTGCTCTGTTGTCCCATCTGAAAATTTATGATAAATCAAAAAGGATATTGGCAACATCTGGTAAGTTTTGTAACAACAGCAGCTAGCGTTACCATATAAGAAAGTCTCATAATATTAAACAGTATTTAGAACTGAATGTTGATCCTGATTTCATACAAAACAGCAGTATGCATAACGAGTGTTCCGTGTTGTACACATTAGATTGATAGCAAATTAAAGGCAGAAAAAGTGGTGTGCATTTTTTTAACTACAAAAAGTAATGATTGTGTAGAATTCACTATCACAAAATGGAAACAAGGTTTTAAAATCAATAGATTCTGAGTGGGAGAATATACGTAACATGTTATCCACAGAGGAGTTCAAAAAATTCAAATTAGTGGTTAAATTGGTTTTTCATTTTATCTGCCAATGGCCCTATTGTTAGAGTTTCCTTTATAATTACTGTTTATTGTTTTGTAAAATGTCCCATTTTACAATATCCTGATGTACATCAGATCCTACCATTAATATAATATTGGTAGGTTCTTATACTATAAGGTAAAGGTTCCCTTCACACATATGTGCTAGTCGTTTCTGGCTCTAGGGAGCAGTGCTCATCTCTTTTACAAAGCCGAAGAGCCAGTGCAGTCTCCATGGTCATGTGGCCAGCATGACTAAACACCAAAAGTGCACGAAACACTGTTATCTTCCCACCAAGTAGTCCTTATTTTTCTACTTGCATTTTTACATGCTTTTGAACTGCTAGGTTGACAGAAGTTGGGACAAGTAATGGGAGCTCACTCCGTTATCTGGTACTAAGGATTTAAACCACCAAACTGCCAATCTACCTGATCAACAAACTCAGTGTCTTAGCTGCTGAGCCACTGCATCCCTTTTTATACTATATCTGATAAATAAAAGGTCTATAAGGTCATTAGAAACTTTGCTAATGGGAAGTACAACTGAATTCCAGAATAACAGAGTTGGAAAGGACTTTGGAAGTGACCTTATATAATTCTGAACACATGGCTATCCAATCTCTTCTTAAAAACCTGTGATGACATAGCACCCACAACATCTGAGGGCAAGTTGTTCCATTGATTAATTGTTCTCATTGAAAAGAAATTTCTTCTTAATTCTAGGTTGGATCTCTCTGATAATCTTTCAACCATTACTTGTTGTCTTTCCCTCACATGCTTTGAAGAATAAGCTTACCCCCTCTTCTCTGTGACAGTCCCTCAAATAGTGAAGGACTGCTATCTTTCATCCTTCTTTATGTTAGAGCAGACATGCCTAGTTCCCTCAATCATTCATCATAGGTTTAGCCTCCAGATCCCTTATCAACTTTGTTCTTCTCTGCTCTCTTTCCAGAGTCTCAACATCTTTTTTGTATTGTGATGACCATAACCGGATGCAGTACTCAAAGTGTGGGCTTACTAGTACAGTTTAAAGTGGTCATATGATCTTGATACTACCCCTCTGTTGATGCAGCCTGGGATTTCATTGGCTTTTTTGGGAGCTGCTGCACACTCCTGGCTTGTACTTAACCAGTGGTCCACTAGGATTCCTAGATCCCTTAACTGATGAGCCAAGTATCATCTATTCCAGTGGTGGCTAACCTTTTTGGGGTCCTGTGCCAAAAATTGTGCATGTGTTTGTGTGCCATGCCCCTTTGCATGCATGCACAATCACCCCCACTCTGCCCCCTAACCTGCAAACTTACCCCACTGTGTATGTGTGCACCTCACAGCTGTTTTTTGGCCAATTTGAGGCCTTTTTTGGCCTCCCAGAAGCTTGAAAAAAGCCTCTGCAAGCTTTGCAGGATGAATAATAGGCCCATTTCATCATTTCCAATATTACAGGAAGTGATGAAACAGGCCTATTATTCATCCTGCAAAACTTGCAGAGGTTTTTTCAAGCCTTTGGGAAGCCAAAAAAGGCCTCAAACCAGCCAAAAAATCAGCTGTGAGGTGCACACATACACAGTGGGGTAAGTTTGCCTGCGGCTCGCATGTCGGCACAAATGGCTCTGTGTTCCACCTGTGGCACATGTACCATAGGTTCGCCATGGCAGATCTATTCTATACTTTGCATTTGTTTTTTCTTGCCTAAATGTAGAACCTTACTTTTCTCACCACTGATTTGCATTTTGTTGGCTAGAATCCAGTGCTCAAGTCTATCAACATCCTTCTGGATCTTGAGCCTGTTTTTTAATGTATTGGTTTCCCCAGCTTGGTGTCATCTGCAAATTTGAAGAGTTTGCCTTCTATGCCCTGATCTAAATTGTTTGTGAAGATATTGAAGAGTATTAGGCATAAAACAGAACCTTGAGATTCCTCTTTGCATGCTTCCTTCCATGATGATGTAGTTCCATTGAAGACTACACACTGAGTGCAGTTGGTTAGGCAATTACAAATCTAGCTAGTGGTGATGCTATCTATCCCAATTTTTCTCTTACCAAGAAGTAGGTTGTGGTCTACTTTGTCAAATGCTTTAGTTGAGTCCAACTATAGTATGTCCATAGCATTTCATTGGGCCGCTAATTTAGTCACTTTGTGGAAGAATGTAGTAAGGTTCTCTTGGCATGATCTGTTTTTGACAGATTGTTGTCTGAATTCTGAATTTCTGATAAAGGATTACACTGTTTGAATGATGAAATGTATAATGTAATTAAAAATTAGAATAATGGAATAGATGAAAAGTCTCACTCTATGAGAAGTTTGAGCAGAATTAAGATTCACAGTGAATGATTGCATTTGTTGATTATGTTTATAAAGATAATTGTTTATAAATAATATTTTGTTGATGGTTTTGGATGGAAAATAATTTTTCCTTAACAATGATCATAGTTTGTGTTTTACTAGGAAATGTAAGTTCAACAGTGAATCTCTTTGTTACAAACTTCTTTTGGTAACTGAATCACTAGGGGACCATTATCTATCATCAACCTTGATGCTGGTTGGTGTTCTCATTAATTGGACAGGAAATTTCAATGAGGTTTATGATAGTTTGCTTTTAGTTTCATGCAAATCTAATTATTTTACAATTAATTAGGTTGTAGGCTGAACTATGAGCAATGTACAAAAAACCCCATGTGTAACTTCATCTAATTTCCGCAGACCTTCCTGCCAAATGAATTATTACAATCTATATTGAAATATCTCCTAATATGGCTATCTTAGCATCAATTTATTGGAGATACTTTTTCTCATCTACAGCAATATTATTTCTTGGGAAATTTGTCTTTTTAAATTTAAATATATAAAACATAATCTTAAATCATTCTTTGAGACAAAGATGGTGATTTCAGGAAGCTTTGTGAAGAACAAAATCATACTTTCTAGCTGCATTACAGCCATTATGTTTATTTTTCAGGTATTATTTTATTAAGTACTGATTGTTTGAAGAACTACAACTCAAGTACTCATTCCCTCCATACTGCTTTGTAGTTTATGTCTCACTTTTTCAGATTGTAAACTGTCTGTTTTTATTGAATGGCAGTCCACTGATTTAAGACATAAGATAAATGTTTGATTGAATCATTTCATGTATTAGAGTTACTGGATTGTTCCCTCTCATATTTCATTGTCTTCTTTTTCACCAATACATGCATTACTGATATCCTTTATCAATGTACAATCTTCTTTGTCGAATGCCTTAGACATAAGGGACAAATGCTACATTTAAAAACTGAATTGCAAACAGAAATTACTCCTAAGAGGTATACACAGAAGTACTCCTTAAGAAAAGATTCTGCAAGTTTCACCTTTCTTTCCTCAGTACAATATTTTTATACTGGTATATACTTTTTAGTGATTTCATTTTCTTTAGATCCCTTCTCAAGATTAAGGTTATTTTTTTCCTTTAGTTTTAAGTATCATACAAGCTTATTTTGTGAAATTGGGCTAAACGTTCTATCTTCAGTCTGACGATTGAAGTGGTTCAGTGCCCTAGAGGTGGAGTTCTCACCTCACAATCAGAAGGCTGTGAGTTATTTCTCTCTCTGGGAACAATGAGACTGTATCTGCTGAAAAATACTCCCCATTGGTGACAGGAAGAACATCCGGTCAGTAAACACTCAGCTCCATTCAGTTGCCCCGACTCCAGTCTGCAAGGAATTATGGGTCATTAAAATATGATGATGATTGTATCTTCAATCTCTCCATATATTTTTCTTTTTAAGCCACCACAGACAATTGCCAAAAGGTAAGGGCATAAATAACACCCAAAGCCTAAAACTGGCTTTGTATGATGAAGAGGACAAAAAAAAAAAAAAACCCCACCAAGGTTGGTAAATGTTAGGTAAATGTAATATATTTCTGCTCAGGACAGCTCTGGCTATCTCAGAAAATATGGAAACTCCCAACTTCAGCAACCAAAATGTTGTCCAGTCCTTCATAACATAATATTAAATGAGGTAGATCAATAGGTTGGTTTAGAAAATGCTTGCCATCTTTAGAAATAAATACAGTAACGCATGTGGATGCTTATTAAAAACAAGGGGAAAGCTAGTATGTTTTTATGAATGTCTGGGGTGGCTGGCTAAAGAAATTCTTTTCATATTTGCTGATTAAATGTACAGATTCAGTGGATGCCTCTATATGAAGCCATTGTGTAATCATCATAAGTACCAGTAAACATGAAGGATAGTTTTCCAGTGCTGGAGACTGAAGAGATAGCGTGTCAGATATTATGAAAGAATCTTGGAGGTAAGATAATTTTAGAGGCTATATTTCTTTGACCTCAAATTTCCCATTGTCTTGTCTGTTTCTTTCAATGTGCCAATGCTGCTTAGCAAATACTACGATTTTGCACTTCATCATTAAGAAAGCAAAAATTCAAATCTACTTTATATTCTGGCACCTTATATGTGTTCCTTAAACAAAGAGATTTGAAGCCAGCTTGTGCTAATTAGTTAAGTGATGGAATGGAGATTAGCACATATAATTACACAAACTGTGATGAAAGCAGAAACTTTCCTGAGGCTGCAGTTGAACTTCTATACAGCACACACAATTTAGCATTGCTGGAATTTTACATCTCTACAGGGATGACTTAACGCATCCTGCAGAAAAGATAGGCAGAATGTGATTGCTTGGATCCCATTACAGTTAATTGCCTGGCATAATAGATGATCAGCCTTAGGAATTAGTAATAGTTTTACAGGTGCTAAATTTGAATAGAGTTTTTAAACTTTGTTTTTTTAAAAGACATCTGTACCTTTGCCATATTCAGGAGAAAAATTCAAAGGTGGTGGCAGGACTAAGGGTATCAAATAAGGGGATAAGGACTTCCTATAAACACCTCTTATAAACTTTGGATCATAACATAAATATTCAGTACTATGGCTCTCAATGGACTTGACAAGGGGAGTGTTTCAGGTCTTGTGTATGAAGATTTTCAATCATGGCTGTCCCAAAGGTCCTTTTCAAAAGTCGACTGGATTTTCTTGGTTTTTCCTTGAAAACATTTTGCTTCCCATTCAAGAAGCTTGGGATGTATTTCAGGTGTTGCTTTGGAGATCAGTTTAGTGTTGACACTGTCTTTATAGAAGCAAGGCATTCTTAATGTGTCCCCTTCCTTCAATGATGCCACCTCTTTTAAGAACACAGAGTTCTGCTGGATCAGACCAATACAGGAGGAGTCTGTTGTGGTTAGGAGCAGGTGCGGATGGTTGAGGAGAGCAAGGACTCAGATTAGGGGCCAGAACCATTAGGGAGTGGACTGCTGCCTTCAGAGATTGTGGGGGCTGGCAGCAGTGATGAGGAGGTTCCCGAGGAGCCTGTGCCAAGTGCATATGCACATAGGATTGCTCGGAAGAAAGAGCAGCTCCAACAGCATGGGTGACTCAGGAGTAAGGCTGCAAGGTAATGGCCCCTCCTTCAAGAAGATAAAAGCCAACTGTGAACGAACATATTTTTCAGAAGGCAAAGACGTTTTGAAACTCCAGCCTCATGGACATTCCAGTATCCTGAGTTTGTATTTGAGGATTCTTGAATTGCAAATTATTTCTTGTCTGTTATCTTTTGGCAAGTCTTGCACAGTTTGGCAAGGCTTGCGCTTATGACAGCTAATTATTTTGCAAAAGCATTACAAGGTTTCTGTTCTAGTTGAATTGTGTTTGATTTGTTAGAAAAGGGTGTGGGTCAGAACAGAGTCTTGTTCAGCATTCAGGATCAGAAAGTGGACAGTTAAGGTAGCAATAGCAAAAGCAATTAGATTTTTTTATACTACTTCACAGCACTTTATAGCCCTCTTTAAGTGGTTTACAAAGTCAGTATATTGCCCTCAACAATCTTGGTCCTAATTTTACTGACCTCAGAAGGATGGAAAGCTGAGTCAACTTTGAACTGGTCAGGATCGAACTCCTGGAGTGAGCAGTGAGTTAACCTGAAATACTGCATTCTAACCACTGTGCCATCTCATCTCTTCCTGCATTCATGAAACTTACTTGCATGCTCAGTATATACCTTTTCCCCCTCCCACTTCCAAGTGGTGGCACTGAAGAAGCCCTACGTGCAGGGGTGGGATTCTACCAGTTCACCCCTATTCACTAGAACCAGTTGTTAACATTCTAAGCAGTTCGGAGAACTGGTTGTAAGAAATTACTGGCCTAATCCTGTAAGAAAGGCAGGAAGGAAACATTCTGGTGTTGCTTACAGAAACTGCCTCTTCATTCACCCTTATTACATTCTTGGCAGGACTGGACTTCTTGTCTCAGGAATGTCTCTGGAGTTTTTTTCCCCTCCTTTGCTGATACTTTGCTTATGTGGAGTGACCATTCAAAGTTACAATGGCACTGAAAAAATTGACTTATGACCATTGTTCATACTTATGACTGATGCAGCATCCCCACAGTCATGAGAGGCCAGGCAAGGAGATGCGTGCCTCGATGTGAGTGATATTGAGTTGACTACACCCAGCCAATAACATGACTAGCAAGCCATGTCCACCCAGTCAAATGACCACCAAGCCATGTCCACCACCTAAGCCATGCCCACAGAACTGGTTGTTAAAAATTTTGAATCCCACCCCTGCCTACATGGCACATGACTTGGTTATTTGCAGGACCGCCTTTTCCTGAGAATATCTGCCTGTCTTGTTAGATCAGACAGAGTGTGCCTATGGCATGTCTCCTCCTTTAAATCTTGCCATCTAGAAGGGATCTTGAAACTGAACCTTTTCTTTGGCTGCCTTTATCAAGTGATTTGATAGGCCTCTATTCTTCTACCCCAGGGGTGTCAAACTTAAGGACCGCAGGTCAGATCCAGCAAACAGGGTGCTTAGATCTGGTCCATGGGGCCAATCTGGAAATAGCAAAGGACCAGCCCATGGTGCCTCTGCCAGCAAAAAGGGAGCTCTGGAGGGCCGCATGGAGCCCTCCCAAGCTCCATTTTCACTCGCAGAGGGTTGCAGGAAGCTGTCACAGCTGAAAATGGAGCTCGGGAGCCTGTTTTTGCTGGCAGAGTCCTTGGGTCCTGACAAGAGTGATGTTGAGCTGGCCACGCACCAGTGGTGATATTCAGCTGGTTTGCACCGGATCGCGTGAACCAGTCGCAAGGATTTGGCATGGGTTACCGAACTGGTACTAAGTTCTGGCTGGCCATGCCTCTGACCCAGTTGCCCAGTCGCCACTGGCTCACTTGCCCCTCCCGCCTGTGCTCAGTCACCCCGACTGCCTGACACTGGCCCCTTAAGATATTTCAGCCCCTCCTCCATTTTTTTGCCTTCCTGAGCCTCAGAGGAGCCTTTTGGGAGCAAAAACTCCCACTCCTGAGAGGCTCTTCTGAGACCAGGAAGGCCCCAAAATGGAGCGTGAAGGGGTGCTCTGTGCCTCTCCCATGCTCTGTTTTTTTATTTCCTGAACCTGAGAGGAGCCTTCTAGGAGTAAAAATGCCCCCTCCCAGGAGTTTCTGAGGCCCAGAAGGCCCCCCAAATGGGTGGGAGGGTAACTGCAAAAAAGCAAAGAAGGCCACGCCTACCCAGTCACATGGCCATGCCCACCAAGCCACACCCACAGAACCAGTAGTAAATTTTTTTGAATCCCACCACTGCCACACACCCTGGCAATGCACCCCTGCCCTCGAGGTGAAACACAATCCTGATGCAGCCCTCAATGAAATCAAGTTTGACACCCTTGTTCTAGCATTTTGAAAAGCCATTGAGGCTTGACTGAGGCACTGAGATTATATTGTAGAACACATGGAATGAGGACAGATAAACCCACTGTGAGACATCCCAAAGGATAGAAAGATTGAAGTGCAGGGTTTTTCTTTATTGTTTCATATTTTAGTTACTCTTTCTTTTATTGGCTTTACGGTTGTCATAAGCCATCTAAATTTGCCTTACATGAGCAGCCATATCAAACTTTTAAATAAATAAACTAAATTTCTGGAGGGTCTGTGGAAAAAAAGATGAATGTATCGAGTTCTTTTCTGTTAACTTCATCACTGAATGTTGTCAAAGTTATCAGAGCTTTATTTGGCTCCACTGGCACATAAAGGAAGTCTGAGGCAACAAATAGCACCAAAATGTGTTTGTTTCATTTTATTGATTCATTTATTGCATAATCAAAGCAATCCAAGGTGTTCTACAAGTTCAGACAAAAATAAGTGTTTCTTCTCCCCTCCTTTATTCCCCAAGTACATGTATTTTAATCAGGAAATGACTACCCCAAACCCCCCCATCTATGACAAAGTTGGATTTGTTATATAACACAATCATTCCATTCTGAAGTGTCCTTGGAGTTCTCTGCTAAATGTGTCACTAGGTCTAAGTAAGTGGTTGTGAATAAATAGGGGAGAAAGATAGATCTTTTTCGCTTCATAGTACATTATACTCTGTAAGGTTTTTTTTTAATGTGAAACCTTCTCACCATTCTTCATTATGTTAAGATGATAATGTTTATGTACCCAAAACAGAAAAAACTGTAAAATCCAGTACAACAGGCATAAATCCTTGGGCAAAACATTATATTGTTAGCAACTACTACCACATATTCAGTCACCCAGTGATTTATTTTTCCAAGGATTTTTTTCTTTTTTTCATTTTTTAAGATAAAGCATCTACAGATAGCATCAGTATCAATAAAATTTTTCTTGTTAAAAAATTAGAATAGTAATCTCCAAACTGTCTTTCATTAAGATAGCAATATACAATGATTTGTATATTTTACTTCCCTGTGATTAATGTAACTTGGTGTTTATGGACAAGTAAGTATAAGATAATTTGACTCTAGAGAGTCCAGTTTTTAATCACAGGCTAATATCAATATCATAGAATTATATTTTCAATATTTAAAATGAGCTTTAATATTATGTTTCTAACTGTTGTAAGCCACTTAGAGAAATGTATTTGAGATGTTAGATGATAGATCGATAGATCGATAGATAGATATGGATGGATAGATAGATATACAGACAGATAGATAGATTACAGATAGATAGATTTCAAAAATAAAATTTAAATATTAAGCCTTAAAACAAAGATTGAAAATGTGATGATATTTTAAGAAGCTAGATGTCATGAAATGTTTCTGTATCTCCTAAATACCCACCCTTTCTCTCATTTATTAACAGTTTTGTAACTATTTAGGAAGGAACTGCCATTCATTTATGTTATGTCTACTTTTATTCCATATTGATTTTTTTAAAGTTCACATCCATATTGCCTTTTTAGGTATAAGGCTTCTGCAATTCTATGCCCATGTAATAGTGCTATTTTTGAGCCAGCTGCACTCCTTACCAGTAGATTTTTGGATGCAATTGAAGAATTTGGTTATGACCCCATAACCTACCTGCATTTGAGGGACTGACTGTTTCTTGTAATTTTTTCCTTTTCATATGATCAGATGGAGTCATCGTGTTTTGGATCCCATCAATGTAATAATGCCCAATATGTGTTCTTATTCATGCTTGTACAACTTTATTTTTTGTCTTCTCCCAATGGTCCCTTCTTATAGGTCATCTCTTTATGTTGCTCAGAAAACCATGAGGATTGATGTGGGAGGGGACATGACAGTTATTTGCAGAGAAAGCCTCTCAAAGTCTTATTACCTTATTATGGATCACAACTACCATCTCTCTACTCACCGTCCCTGAATTGGTTGCTGGTGCCAAACTGATGCCAAATTCAAAACCAGCTGGGCATATGTCCAAGAGAGGATGCCATCTTTCTAGAAATAAGTTTCAATTCTAAACACCAGAACAGCTGCCTCATCCACAAACATATCATGGATGATATAGTCAGGGGTGGGATTAAATTTCTTAACAACCAGTTTTGTGAGCATGGCCTAATTTGTGGGTGTGGCTTGATGGTCATTTGATTGGGCAGGTATGGCTTGCTGACTGGGTATAGCTTGATGGTTGCATGACTGGGTGGGCATGGCTTGTATGTAAATATTGTAAATATTATGTAAATATTGAATTTTTTATGAAAAGAGAACAACTTTTACCCAAAATCAGGTAAAGCAGGTAGACAGATTGAGTTGCTCCCAGAATCACAATTCACTTAGAGATCTACCTTTCTGCAATCTGCTACCTGAGTCTCCACTGAAAAATAGAAACTTCAGTCCTAAGAAAGGTTCAGCTCTGCTTTTAGATTAGCTAGAAAACAAGAAATCCAAGGATTTCCTGCTTTCTAGCTAATCTAAAACTCCTGGCACAGATTATGGTCGAAAAATAAAAGTTATGAAAAATGAGGCTAACGCAGGCAAGTTGGATGGTGTGCATACCAGGTAAGGAGTGAGTGGAAGGGGAGGGACCAGCCAATGGTGTGATTTGCTGGTTCTCTGAAATGGACAAAATCATAACAACTGGATCTATAGAACCGGACTGACCAGGTAGAATCCCACCCCTGGATATAGTCTTATTACATAATGAACTTACATTCATAACACCATTCAGAGTCCAATATTCTTTATAATGTGATGACTTTGCTTTGGGTATAAACACTGAGGGCAAGAGAAAAAATATCCACTGATCCTGCTTTAAATAAGCATGGCCTGCTCTCAGCTTCCTGCCATATTGTCAGACACAAAGAATCAGGAACATTTGTGTAGGCTGCACTATAAACAATGTATTGAAGCCTATACACAAGAATCTTTGTCAACTAATGATCAGCAATCGCTTGGTGGTAGATAAGGTTGAACAAAATTCAAGAAGGGCTGGACTTTCATGGTCTGTCATGGCAATGTAAGAATTCTAAACTGATGATGTGATTTACCCCTGCCTCCAGCTTGCCTGCTCTTTCTTCTCCTACACATATATATTTCTTCACAACTTTAATGGAACAGCTTCCCTCCCCATCTCTAACTATACTGTCTTCCTTCCAGGCCACTGAACCAATCAATTACACCCTCACTGTCATAGAAGCATGACAATGGCTGCTTCTGCACTTAGACCTTGGATAATTTGAAGGTTAAAACAATTTCCATGGGTCACCAAGTATCCACATCCAACCATTCCTTTCTACCTTTTCTCCCTCCATTTCTCATGTCAGCCATGCTCCAAAGAGAGACATTAATCATTTCAGTTCAGTCCACTCCAAGATAGTCCTAGTCCATAGACAATACAAGGAAGGATAATAATAATAATAATAATAATAATAATAATAATAATAATAATAATAATAATAATAATAATAGTAGTAGTAGTAGTAGTAGTAGTAGTAGTAGTAGTAGTAGAAAATCCTTGGAAAGGCAGCTATCCAATTTGGATGTAGAAAGCATGTTGCAGAAAATCTCTTTGAAAAATGTCCTGAAAGCCAAATAGCTTGCTGACACTTGTCTGCCAATCTAGTTCAATAGAAAAGGAGGAAAAAAAATCCTCCAGTTGTATCTATTCTGCACAACTGCCAGGATAGATAAGCAAAGGATGGACCTATGTCTTGTTCTAGCATTATCTAGGGAAAGCAAGTAAAATCTGAATTCTCAGAAGAAATCCCTCCCCCAACAGCATGGTGCTTTAAACTTTGATCTAATTCTAACTCCAAGGAACAAAACCCCAAGAGGCAAATAATTCACTTGCCAGTGATTTTTATTGTTTATGAAACCAAGGACCTCAGTTTTCTCAATCCTAATCTAATATGCAACCACTAGATCAAACTTTTTCTTCTTCTTCCATGTCTAGATCAACTTTAAACTTCCAGGATGCTTTGTCATTGGCTAAAAATAAATCATTATCTGTACATGTTTCTGATGGTAGACAACATGCCAGAAGATGGCTGGATTATGTGTATTTCCATGTTCACATAGTATGTTGTTATCCACAAGAATCTACTCAACCATCTTCGTTTTACATTTAGGCATTCCAATGCTCAATCTATTCAGTGTCCTCTAAATAGTATAAGGGAGGTCAGATTCTTCAGCCGTATCTTTCTTTAATGTTATTCCTTGCTTGAGAGCCACGGTGCCACAGTGGTTAGAATGCAGTACTGCAGGCTACTTCTGCTGACTGCTGGGTGCCTGCAGTTTGGCAGTTCAGTCTCACCAGGTTCAGCCTTCCATCCTTCCAAGGTTGCTAAAATGAGGATTCAGATTGTTGGGAGCAATATGCTGAATGTATAGAGAGAGCTGTAAAGTACTGTGAACTGATATGTTGGTAAGTCGTTGGGCTTGGGACACATGTCTGTCTAGAGAATGTCAAGAATCATTTTCTCCTGAAGTGCTACTTCTCTGCTACTATTATATCAAACAATCATGGTCAATGATAGAGGACTTTCACTTATTACTTAGTGAAGAAGTTAATATTTTCAGAAAGGATGGAGGCTATTCTCAAAAAAAAAAACATTAACATATCTTTTTCAGTAGTTTTGAAGTGAATAAATATTTCACTGGGATATCTTCATTAGCCCAGGCCCATTTTTCTCTCATAAATGTTTTATTTTTATAATGAGAAGCAGTTCTGTAATAATATGCTACTTCTGAATATTCTTTAAGCTATATCTGCAGGATGTAGATTAATGCAACCCTGCAAATTACAAAGTCTTAAAGGTGTGCTAGTAGAGAGCAAGATAAATTTAGTTAAGCATAATAAAAAGGTCTGAAGTAATCTGAATTCTTTCTAATTCGAGTTCATTTCTTCTGTAGATGTTTAAGTGTGTAAGTTTGCTTATCCTGTAATTTCAGAGTCAGAAAACTTGTCATATTGGACAAACTGGCATTCTCCACCCTTAAACCTGCATCCAATCTGCTATATTATTTTATTTTGTCTTTCCAAAGTTATCAAAGTGATACTGATTCCTCAGAGACTGGATGTGCATCCTGGCTCAACCAAAGTGTCCTTTTGTCCATTCCACTTTTCTGTTGTTGGCAACCTGTTTAAAACAGTTCTTTCTATGGAGGTAAATTGAGAGAATGTACTAGATTAAGAACTCATTTCTGCTCTTTTCAGCATTACCTAAACAGAAAGATAAAAAGAATATAGTAACATCCCATTCTTCCAGAGTTCAATAAACCCAGTGAAAATCTGTATCAATGTGGATCTGAAGTTTTATCCCCTTGCTATATATGTGTCTCATATCAGATATTAATGGTCTGTGACCTTCTGACAAAAAGTCTTAAGTTTCTAGTTTGCCTATCAGAAAGGGCTTAGAGGATGCAGGATATTTCTATGAAACACTTGCTCTATATTTTTGTGAGTGTCCATATCTGTCTGTCTGTCTGTCTGTCTGTCTGTCTGTCTGTCTGTCTGTCTGTCTCTCTCTCTCTCTCTCTCTCTCTCTCTNGTCTGTCTGTCTGTCTGTCTCTCTCTCTCTCTCTCTCTCTCTCTCTATCTATCTATCTATCTATCTATCTATCTATCTATCTATCTCTCTCTCTCTCTCTCTGTGTGTGTGTGTGTGAATTTGCTTGCTCATCTTGGGTTGAAGGCCAATCTTCTTTAAAGATTCAGCTGCATTCCATATAGCATCTAGGAAAAGGTATTTTTTCCCCATCTATACTACATCCTGCAAGATAGCTCTGTTGTAAAGTAATTATTAGGAGACATGATTTAACCTTGAACAGGCAATTAGGAGTCAGTTTTACTAAAGATCTAAAGATTTAACTCATTGAGTTAAAAATAGCTTGTGCCTTAGAAAATGGAAGAAAGTACTGTAATGTCCAGTCTACTTACCTCTCCACTCTTCTGCAGCACTTGAAAAATAAACCTAATTGAGAATCCTAAATCACTTCCCTTACATTGTTTAGAGTCATATGATCCATACACAAATAAATCTCCTATTGGAAGACCTGCCAGGTCAGAGTAATCATGAGGAAAGTAATAGTGGCAGAGTAATGGTGAAGGAAGTACAACTTTGTTGGTTTCTTTTTTACCCCTGGCCTAAATGCAAGGGAAAAGATCTGCAGTCCTGTTGTTAGGGTATAGCTACCACTTGTTAATGGATGAATCTGGGAATGATTCCATCTGTAAATCTAAAAGACTGACTTGTTGCTCTTTTCTGCCTCCTCCTGCTTCTTCCTCCCCCAGGCCAATGGAGACTAAAACATATGAAGAATGGTTACAGGAACTGGACATGGCTAGTCTAATGAAGAGAAGGAGCAGGGAGACATGATAGCAGTCTTCCAATATTTGAGGGGCTGCCACACAGAGGAAGGGGTCAAACTATTTTCTAAAGCTCCTGTAGGCCAGACAAGGAATAATGGATGGAAACTGAGCCAGGAGAGATTTAACCTGGAAATAAGGAGAAACTTTCTGACAGTGAGAACAATCAACCAATGGAACAGCTTGCCCTCGGAAGTTGTTTCAGACTTTCAAGAAAATATTGGACTGCCATTTGTCAGAAATGGTATAGGGTCTCCTGCTTGGGTGGGGTGGGGTTGGGCTAGATAACCTACAAGGTCTCTTCCAATTCTGATTATCTAAATGGAAAAGAATCACAAATCCTTGCATTGGCAAATGCACTTTTGGGTAGATGGCTACAATTCATCACATTTTGATCCCAATTATTTGAGTACTATTTAGGAGAAGTAGAATATCACCATCTCATGTACTATTCTGAAAGGTAGATGTATAAGCATTGGAAATTCCTTATTTTATGTTGTATGAAGAAGATGAAATTTGCAGACAAGATGGACTATCATGAGAAGATGTTGAAATGTTTAACAGTATAGAAAGTTGAAGGTCTTTTGTCCCAGGTTCCACAGATTTATAATCTTTGTGTTAAAGAGACTATAAAATATCTATATTTTGCAAAAAGACAAAGAAGGAGAAGGAAGGAAGGAAGGAAGGAAGGAAGGAAGGAAGGAAGGAGAGGGAGAGGAGGGGAGGAGGAGGAGAAAAAATTAATAGGTTAACTTTTATTGAAGAGACTGCCATATTTTCTTAAAAATCATTGTTTTGAACTTGAACAGCTCACTTAGACCATTTCGGTAATATTTTCACTAAATATTTCTCACACGATTTGGTACTTAGAGGATACCAAGGACTTCACAGTTCAGTTCAGTTCTGAGACATTTATAGTCTCTTCTAATGGTATGGCAAATTGATTGATTAAGGTATTCATTATCAATAAATAGTACACAATTTTAATATACTTTTTCTTTCCTCAAATGTATTGATTCTTCTTTTTTAAAGTACAATATTTTAATTAGTAAGTGTAGTGAGATTCTTTTTATGTAGATTTCTCAGTCACTTTTGTTAGTATGATAAATTTAAAAATATAGATCCATACTCATGATAAATTTGAAAGTGAAATAGTTTAATGCTCAAATTTGTAGTAAAGAATAATGACATTCCTTTAATTCATTAAATTCATCTGTAGCATGGGAGAGATTTATAACTTTAATAACTTTGCCACATTAATGTATGTATTTTCATGACATATTCCAATCTCCCCACATCATAAAATACACAAATTAACTCACATTTATGCTACTGGTGGAAAATACACTCTAAATAGTTTGCAACATTTCATATCTTAGTTATAGTTAGCATTCTCTTTCTGTCTCTGTACTTGTCTTTCAGAAATATTTCAATTTAGTTTAGGAAACTTAAGATGGGCAGTTCATTTTTCTGAGCTCTGGTGAAGCTTTCTATATACCGTCAATAAAGATTAACATTATTCCTGGTATTTTAAAAAGTTATGCTGTATTTAATCTGAGAAATGTTTCTGAGCTGTCATATATCATTTTGGATATATTTATATATCTGCCCCTCCCTCCCTCCCTCCCTCCCTCTCCTTCTCCCTCTCTCCTATCTGTCTGTCTGTCTGTCTGTCTGTCTATCTATCTATCTATCTATCTATCTATCTATCTATCTATCTATCTATCTATCCTATCTATCTATCATCTATCACCTATCACCTCTATCATATAATGATCTAACTGTATGATGTGATTCATTATCTAATACCAGCTGAAGAATGCTGCTCAGAAGACTTGTCATCTTCATTCAGGTCCTCCAAAATGCTGCAGATTTTATTTGATTGCAATAATCTTAAAATCTAGTGTCTATACATCATTGTACGAATAGAGAATTATGCTGTCAAGACATAATATTTCCAAAGCTCTTCATACACAGGAATTTTCACATTTTGAGAGTATAATTCAATCACACATTTATATCTTTGAAACTTAACATGTTCCAAGAACCTGTATCATTACAGTATTTACTGTATCTATAACATAAAAATAGTGTCAAAAGGATATGCCCGATGAATATGCACTAATGTTCCTTTCAATTAATATTTATCAAACTTGACAACTCTAAGATGGGTGAGTTTGAATTCACAGAATTTCCCAGCTAATCAACCTAATTAATTGGGGAATTATGGGAATTGAAGCCCAAACACATTAAAGTTACCAAGTTTGAAAAATACTGATTTAAATTATTGAACCTTCAGCTTATGACGACAGCTGCCATTTGAGAACAACTCCAAATGTGAGTTTCCCAAAGTGCTATTTTCATGTAAACCATCCTATACACAACAGTCATATATTTTGAAAACAATAAAAAACTATTTTATATATGTAAATTAAGATAAGAAAAACCTCTTTTGGGCCACATGAATACCACTGTGAGGGAAAATAGTGCTCTTATAATTACTTGTACCCATTGCTTTACCAGATTTAGTATATGTATCTTCTGAAAGTAATAATGATAAACAATGTTTTATTTGCCTCCAGGAAGGAAATAGAAAATTTGGGCCAAGCAGGGCAAGGTTTGTATGCCTCATATCTTTGCCATTCTCTCTCCACCATCTTTTTCTACTTCCCCACACTTGATTTTTCATCTGTGCTCTTGACTTCTAGTGCAGCATATTCAATAGGCTCCTTTTCAAATCCTTGACTTTTCCTATCGCCTCTAACAATCTTCACACTATAAACATCCTTCGATTTTATTTGCTTTCCTAGATACAAACCACACAAAACTAGCTGCTCTTAGTACAAAACAACAAAAGGAATATCTCTGCTCTATATCTATGGACACCATTGACTAAAACTTCAGATCTCTGTCTAGCATCAATGTACCTCCTGTCTATAAGGACAATCAATTCTACCAAGTGTAGGAAAGGGAACATTCATTCTTTCTCTCCACTACCCAATTCATATTTGTATGTGTGTAAGTGTGTATTTTAACACATTGCAGAGGTTCAGAAAGCATATCTGGAACTCACCTTGATACCTTTTTCTATATTAATGGCAATCTGTTTTCCGTAGTACAACAGATTGTTTTTAGCAATTAGAAGCTTTTCCCTGTTTCTTTACAACTTTATTACTATCAAGGGCAAATGATCTAATAATATAAGATTGTTCAGGGTTTCAATAGGAATAGAGAAGATTACTTTCCTACATTGTAATTTCTGCTTCCAATGTTTTCATGCTTTAAACTATAATCCTCCATCTACTTTATTTGGGTGTGAGCTGCTTTTAATAAGTCTGACTTACCTCTAAGTAGACTGCATGGGATTTGCTGCCTTTTGGGATTTAAATCAATTGCTTCAAAACAAAGAGGATCTAGATTAACTAGAGTTAATTAGAGGAAATTATTTTAAACAATATATTAACAAAGTACCATTTTCTGAGTATGCACAATTCATGGGTAGAATTGCATTTTTTGCCTGGTATCTTAAAACTGTAGTATTTTTATATTCCACAGTACTGAGTCTAAAACAGAAATCTGTGACATTTGACTTTTGTTTAAAAATTCTGGGGTTCTGGGGAGAGAGGAAAATCTACTGTGCATCTTCAAATGGAAATACTAGCTGATACTTTTATTCCTCTAATAGAATGTGCCAGCCGCTGTCTGTTTTGCTAGTGATTAACCCTCTGTCCATTAATTATTTTATTGATTTTGTAATTGTATAGATGTCTTCCATAAAGCAAGCAAACAAGCAAACAGAATGCCTTGTTAATGCTTTAATGTCTATCATTCTTCAGCTTTTAAATATTTACTGGCTTTTCTAGATCAGAACTCCAAGTATTGCTTTTTTTCTTCTTCTGTGGTTTACCAGTGGCTTCACCATATGCAATTTATTCTTTCTGTTCCCAGACTCATCTTCAATATCTGGAAGCCAATTCTTTAAGCATCAAAATGTCTATGCTAGCAATCATTAGTCTTGTAGATGAAATAATTAATATGCATTGCATTCCAGACTTTAAAAGGCAGAAGATTGAAATCCCAGTCTCTGAGCAGTGAATCCTTCCTGTTATAAACTTAACAAGAAATCAAAAGTAGATATCATAGACTACTCCTGAAATATGTCTGTAGTCACATAAATACTGACATATGTCTTGATTTTGGAAAATAATGTGTTTGTTTTAAAATTTTAATACTTGACTCTAAAGCTGAAACCAAGCATACAGTAAGAATTCTGCTTAACTATCTGAGCCACAAATGTTTCAAGCATAGCTTGATCTAGAAAACTAAAGAAGAATAACTCTGGATAGTATTTGAATGGGGGATTGTCTTGGAAATCCAGATCTGTAGAGTGAACTGCAAGTTTGAAGAACTTCCTGGAATAAGACAATAGCAAATTATTTACAAAAAAGAAAGAAAAAGAAAAGTATATCTTTGTCAGGACAGATCTGTATTGAATCTGTCAAGATAGATTCTCAATCCTCATTTGCAAATGTACTGCCACATTTCAACAAAACCCTGGGAGTTTCATTTCCATTAATTTTATGCAGCAGAACCTCTGTACAATTTCAATTTATCCAGCAAGGCTCTCTTCCAAAATAGCT
Source organism: Laticauda laticaudata (assembly GCA_004320025.1). Classification (NCBI taxonomy): domain Eukaryota; kingdom Metazoa; phylum Chordata; class Lepidosauria; order Squamata; family Elapidae; genus Laticauda; species Laticauda laticaudata. Next base: position 35,394 of record BHFT01029568.1, read on the forward strand.
CCCTTTCCCTGTTTCAGAAGTTAATTAAGCAACTTAAAATGCCCCAGAGGATTATTTAATTCTCCAGACTCATATAGAAGCATTCTGACCACTTTGTCACCATTTTTTATGTTGCTAGAAGTACTACAATTTGGTCACTTCTCAGTTGGATCATCACATTACATATACTGTACACTCTACTTGGGGCTTCTTTTGGCTTCTGTGGGTATAAGTGGTCCAGAATCTAATGGAACAGATAATTATGATGATTCATGGCTCACCCCATCACACCACTGCTGAACAATCTGCGCCAACTTCGAGACTCTTTCTGGATGCAGTTCAAGATGTTGGTTCTCTCCTTTAAATCTCTGGACAGTACAGGGTCACATTGTTTCTGAGATCACGTCTCCTTGAAGGTATCTTCCCATTCCACCAGGTTTGATAGGGTGTGTGTTCTCCAAGTCTCTTCCCTAAATGGTACCACCTCATCTTTCCTTCATGGGATCAGGAAAACTCTCATCCTAGACTTCTAGAAGTTTGGGAGATCTGACTTTTCTCACAAGGGTTGAGCTAGAGTGAGGCTGGATCCTAGTAGATATGTGGGGAGGTATCACCTTTTTGTTGCTGGGAGTTTTTGTTGCTGTTTTTTTATGTTCTTATGATTGTTTTCATGTGAGCCAGCCGGGGTTATGATATATAAGATGGCTGGCTATGTAAGTCTCTCAATAAATAAATAATGTCTCAAAAGTCTCAAAAGTATGGGAAGCAGATATAATGATCCATGTCTTTAAAAAAGGCAAAAAAGCAAACTATCATCCTCAGTATCATCAGTAATATTTGAGCCAGCCAGGTATATCAGAAACTTGCTGGCTGGCTTGAAAAATGTTCTCTATTATTCCTAAATAGGAAGGTTTTTTTTACAGCAGGATATTCAACTTCAGATCAATGTTACCATTTAATATTTTTCTATTAGCATTTCTTGAATGCAGATACAGGAAGGTCTTCTATTTTATTTTAGTAGATTTTTTTTTTAATCCTGCCTTTATTAATTTACAAGTAATGCAGTGGAGACTGAGAAAAGAGGGAAGAAGAGGACTCAGTAACAAAAATAAGGGAAGAGATGAAATAGTAAGTTTATGAATTTGGAACTTAAAGTTAAAATCAGCAACCTAATGGACAACTTCACAAGATTATTGATCAATGTCTTTTTCACATTACTATTGATCTTTACATTTTGACCTCACTTTGATTTCTCATCTTCTTTTGCTGTCTTCCTCACCTTCAATAATTCTCTCATTTCCAGTAACTTAACAATCATTGGGAAAATATCTTCCCACAATAAAAGGAACTTTCACTGATGCCTCATATTTTTTTTCAGATATTTTTAGCTTACTAGACTTCTCCCTTCAAAGCAATGTTCATCACAATATGACAGACACAGCATTCTCTGAGCACTCAAGGCTGTCCTCTGGAATAAAATGAATGAAATAAGACCAAGTGAAAGCTAATACGGCATCAAGATGCTTCCCAAGCCATTATGACTGACATACAGTGCACAGCAGGTTAAAAAATAAGAGGTGGGCTTGTCTCTACCATATCTGGAATTGAGCACAAACACAACACAGTATCACATGAAAGCAGCTTATTTTCTTCAAACTACATACTACTGGAAATATTATCATGTGTGCATGATTTGAATCTGATATGTAAATCTAGATCAGGGGTGTCAAACTCGATTTCATTGAGGGCTGCATCAGGGTTGTGTTTGACCTCGGGGGGGGCTGGTGGGTGTGGCCAGGGTGAGCATGACCAGCTCAATGTCACTTATGTCGGGGATGCCTGTGGTAGTCCAGGCAGGGCTGGGGGTGAATCCATTGTCTCAAGCAGAGGAAGGTGAGACCAGGGAGAGGACCAAACCCTTGTCCTCCAGAGGAGCCTCATTGTCCCTCTCAGGCCATGTGGAGGACTTCTGCATGATGTCCAGATCCCTAGGCAGCAGAGGGCAAGTGCCCAGCCTGGCCCCCAAGCTCCCAGGGCACTGTGACCCCACAGCCTAGCCCAGTCCTGCTTCCCCAAGGGGGTACCCAGATGCATTACCTCCTCCTCAAGGCTGCTGCTGCTGTCCTCATGCACCTTAGCCAGGTTGCTCATGGTGTGTGGGAGAGGCCAAAGTATGTGGGGCAGAGGGAAGCCCACTCTCTCTCCACATGAGGAGACCCTCATGTAAGCAAAGCATCCTCAGTGATAGGATGGGGGACCACCAGAAGAGGTCAGGAGGAAGAGACAAGAGGATGGCGAAAGGGCAGCAATGCTGCTGGTGGACAAATGCTAAGGTAGGACTTCTGTCAGACCCTCCTTCCCTCTTATTACAATCTCCTTCTTTCTTTCCTCCCACCCTCCCTCCCTTCCTTTTTTTAATTTTTCCTTTCCTTTTCATTTTCCTTTCTTTCTTCTTCCTTCCCATCTTTCCTTCATTTTCTTTGTCTTTCCTCTTTCCATTTCTCCTTTCTAGTCCCTTCTTGGATGCTCAAATGCAAAAGGGGAAACATTTCTTGATGCCTCCTTGTCTTGTGATCAAATGCCACTTTTGCAAGTAGTTTGTTTTGCCAGCACTCTGTTGGAAAAATGGAGCTTGGGAGGGCTGCAGGAGCTCTACCTGAGCTCTATTTTTGGCTGCCACAGCCCCCTCTAGTATTCTGCCAGCCTCCATCAGGTTGTAGATCAGTGCCCAGTTGGCTTGGGCCGGGCTGAGACACTGCAGGCCAGTCCTTCACTGTTTCCAGGGTGGCCCCACAGGTGAGATCTAAGCACCACACAGTCCAGTTCTGGCCCACAGGCCTTGACATCCCTGATCTAGAAGTTCTCTTTGAAAATCAGGGATCTACCTCACCATATTTTTAGACTTGCCTGTACGTTCAAACAAATTGCACCATTACAGTACAAATTTCCAGAGTTCAAAAATGTTCCCTCTAGAGATGAGATGGCAGCCTTCTATAATAGCTCCCAGAAGTTTGTTAAAAGTTCGATATAGCTTTTGATGAAAATCAATAAATTTCCAGTGGCTTGCAACCACTGCATATATTTTAATATTTATATAATTATTTTTATTACTGATATTTAGTTGTACTTTGATGTTGTAAAGTGTCAGAAGTCACTGAAATGACATAGTATATGAATTTAAGGAATAAGTATAAAATTATGACCTCTTTTAAAAAATGAAATAATTTAGATTTTTGTGCAATTTATTCAAGCAGCCTTGATTCATCCTTTTGAGCCTAGCCTCGTGCTGTGCCAGAATGGCTTTTTTCTTCATCCTGATTGGTTGGGAGTATTGGTATGTGTTTATTGGACTTGGAATTTGCTGTGTTCTACTTGATTGGTGTTTCTAATATCTTCTGTCTTTTTTGTGGCTTTTTTTGTCTTGATTGGCTGGCAACATTGTGTTCCTGTATCTGGAGGCTTTTAAGTGCAGCTTGGCTCCAAGTAATAACGGATGGCTATCATTTATTAGGAAGCTAGGTTTCATGCTGGGTGCCTGGTTGGGGTGTGTTTGAGCTGGAGGTGATCAGGGGGAGTCTGTTTGTGCCAGGTGTTTGCCTGGTTTGTGGCGTGGAGATCTTTCTATTTGGAGAGTGCAGGCTTACAAAATAATTGAACAGTCTGGTGGAATCATCTCTCTATATCCATGCTGTCAGGTCTTTTTCAATCTCTATGGGCTTCTCTGATTGATTGCTATGGTTGAGGGTTTCACTATAGCTGGCCTAGGGTTATTTTGGTGCCAATTTAAATCGATGCTATGACCTGTGGCTTTCAATGTGTTGGACTAGTGAGGAAGTGTGTTTCCAGCGTTTTTTACTGATTTTTTTGTGTTCATTCCAGAGCGGGTAACATTATTCTTCTATTAGTCTTTACCAATGTATGTTTGGCAGGGCATGATGCGGCCCAGGGGACTTTCATATATGCCTTGTTTTCCAGGTCAATTTTTTATCTTTGGGGTTCTAAGGATGGCTGCTATTTTTTTTGTCTGTTTTGAAGGCAGTCTTGATGTGATGCCTGTGTAGTATCTCACTGATTTTGTCTGTAGTTCCTCTTATGTAGGGTAGGACAGCTGTTCCATAGGTCTGTTCATCATCCAGGTCTCCATTATGTCTCAGTGTGTTTTTGTGGATCAAGCCGGTGATTTTGCTTTTGTGGAAGCCGTTAGCGGTCAGTACTTTAGTCAGGGTGCATAGTCCAGTCTTTATGTGTGTCTTATCTGCCAGATGTTTGGTTCTGGCGATTAGTGTTTTGGCCACGGAGTTTATCTGTACTGGGTGGTGATGGGATTGGGTGTTGAAGTAGCGGTTGGTGTGTGTTTTCTCGCCAGTGCCATGTCCAATAACAGTGGCAGCAGCGGTGGGAACCATGGAAGTTATGGAGGCAGCCCCCCACCCAAGAAGTGGCTGAAATGCTTCCATGGTTCCCACAGCTGCTGCTGCTGTTATTGGAGATGGCACTGGTGAGAGAGGAACAGCTGCAGCTCGGCCTGGGCGCCAGGACTTTTGCAAACTTGTAGAGCCCGAGGCTGGAGCACCAAGGGTAACAACAGCAGAGACGCTCGCTTGGCTCTTCTCATGCCTACGCAGCCACTCAGGATTAAACCAAAATGCAGCGTGCGGCACTCCCAAGTACCTCAAAATCTTTTTTTTTCCTGTTGTTACAGGGATGGGGGAAAAGCAGGAGCAACTCAGACACTGTTATTGGAGATGGCACTGGTGC
>BHFT01029571.1:0-10894 GCA_004320025.1 Laticauda laticaudata
TTATTGTTTCATCCCTTTGCTATTGTTATGTTTGCATTTGGATTATTATTATTTTTTTATTTTATTTGTTGAAAGATTTTTCTATAAATTGTTAGGCATGCCTTCATAAATTTATGCTGTATTGTCCTAAGTCCTAATAATTTGATGCTTTTAGTTTGCCAGGTTTTGGCCAAAATTAAGAATTACTCTATGTGGTTTGGGTTTTTTCTCTAATTACCACCCTGACAAGATTTTACCAGTATTTGAGTAGTCATTCAGAAGGGAAAATTTTAATGGTTGGTTGTTTTAAAAGCAGTGTGTGGCCCGAATGTACCCATTTCACTATTCCATATATGATGGATCTGAACAGATGAGTTTATTTAAGATGAGTTCTCGTCTTTAGGCTTAGGTCAACATTCGGCCGACGGATGCAAAAAGATTACAAAGGCACAGGATGAGCAAATTTTTCCATCCGTTGTTACCCGCTCTCACAAAGTGCCCAAATTTGCATAAAGAGAAACGGACAACAACGGAAAGGGAACGGACGGGAGAGGATGTAGCCAAGGCATTGTTAACACGGATGCTCAACAGAAGCCCAGCGGATGGAAGCAGATGGCACACCACAGGGCTTCCGGGAGCACAGCGAATGCAGACGCGCAGCGGAAGGAACGGATGCAGAGCGGATGCCTAGCGGATGATGCAGATGCATCACCGGATGCCTTAGCGATGCATAGCAGGATGCCTAGCGGATGCAAAGCGTTCACTGAGCATGCGGGGAGAAGCATTGCGCCGACCCGCGGACCATAAAGGAGGCAGCTCGCAACAGTCCACAATTAGAGGAAAGACCTGCTTGCCAGACAACATCTTCAGCAAGCAACCATGGAAAGAAGGAAGCCTGTGGCTACCCTGCCAGCCCTGGCAAGAAGGACAGGGCCACCATCCCACCCCTGGCATGACCTGCTTCTGCTGGTGCTTCTGCTGCGTTGGTGCTGACTCTGCTGGTGCTGGTGCTTCTGCTGGTGCTGCTCCTGGTGCTTGGTGCTTCTGCTGGTGCTTACTCTGGCTGGTCGCTGCTCCTGGTGCGTGCTTCTGCTCATGCTTACTCTGCTGGTGTCTGCTCTGGTGCGGTCGCTTCTGCTGGTGCCTGACTCTGCTGGTGCTGCTGCTGGTGCTGCGGTGCTGCTGGCGCTGCTGCTTGCTTGTGCTACTGCTTGGCCTGCTGGTCCTGCTCATCCTGCTGGTGCTGCTCGGCCCTGTACTGCTGGTGCTGCTGGTCCCTGCTGGTCCTGCCGGGTGCTGCTGCAGCTGCTGCTGGTGGTGTGTGGTGGAACCAGCCCCTAAAACCTCAAAGCCCTACTGATGAGAGCCCAGAAAGGCCCTGCAGAGGGAGAGAAAAGGCATCGCAATATAAGGGGGAGAGGAGACAGACTCATTGCAGAGGACATGAGGGATGAGGTCTCAAATGGCTGAGGGAGAACGAGTACCTCTGGCAGAAGGGAACCCAGGCTTTCATCGAAGACACCAAGCGGAAGCAGGAACGGCTTAGAGAGAGAAGGCGGAGAGCCTGGGCTAACACTTCGTGGTCCTCCCTCAGATGGTGGAAGCACATGGACACCTGGTACGGGAAATTGCACCTGAGAAGTCCTGGCCAGGCCAACGGTAAGCTACACCGACCGGGAACCTACGTGATGCCAAGTGCAGCTTTTGAGGGTGAGATTGCACCGAGGAGCAGCCTCTGTCTAACCCTAACCTCAGAGGCCAGTCCTCTTCTGGCCAAGAGTCAGCTCCTGTGTCCAGGCATGAATCCTGATGGAGCGCCCCATGATGAGACCGCCCTGACAAGCTGCAGCTCCCTTGTCAAGCACATGAGGACCCCTGATGCAATTGGAAGCAAGAAGAAGCCGCTGCCACAGAGACAACCCACCCCCACCCTCCACTCCACCTCCCGAAACAAGCAGAGGGGGGGGGGCAGGCAGACCGAGGGCACAGAGCCACACGTCCTCTGGCGATCAGGGACACAAATCAAGAGTTAGCCGTAGATCTCCTCTATCAGCTGGTATAGTCCAACATACCATCTCTATATGGAAAGCCCTTCTCACGACGTCAACCAGACCCTCATGGAAATGCCGAATCCTAGTACCAGGTGATCAAGGAGAGGATCACAGGTCTCTCTACAACCCACCCTCCAGGCAGCTTGAACACTGCTTCTGACCCAGTCAGGTCTGCTCCTCACCCAGGTGCTGTCAAGCCCTTCCAAAGGGCCCTTTCCACAGCCCTCACCTACCAAGGCTACGGCTACCAGGAGTTCCAGCAGCAACAGGAGCCCTTCCAGTCCAGGCACAGGTTCATTGCCTGCCACAAGGTCCACGTGCCACCTATTTACAATGATGCCACGGTGCACCGATGCACTTATACCACCTGATGCCACAGGTTGCCACCGATGCTACCGAATACCAGCGACTGCCACAGGTGCCACTGAAGCCACATTGCCACAACACCATCGATGCCACCAATGCCACGATGCCACCCACGCACAGATACCATCCAGCGCTCACATTGCTCCAACCTGCAGACCAGACAGCCCCACTACACTCCTCTTCCTACACCACAGCCAAGCCCGGCCTCAGCAACATCTGTCATCGGTCTGGGAGGACACCCCATGTCATGGAGAAAGGGGCTCTCAACATCACAGGACTGAGCCCAGCTCTCTGCAGAGCTTCTCACAACACCAACCCTTTGTCCTCCTCGGGGCAGGCAACCCACTGGCGCCTCAGACAAGCACTCCAGCAGCAGCCACCTCCACCAGCCACCGCTGGACCTTCACCCCTGAGACCATGGGCATGCCTCAGAGTGACTGAGAAGAGTGCAGAGATTGGGTCTGCTTACAGTTGACTTTATCTGTTGCTTTGGGACACTGTTACTTGGTCATTTTGCTTTTACAGTTTGTTATTTAATACACTTTATCTTTGCTTCACACACTTCGGTAAATAAAGTATTGTGGAAACTTTTAGAAATGGTTTTAAGCCTTTGCATGCTTGCGGATGGATAAGGATAGCAGTGGAAGGGCAGGGATACACTGTGGGATGGGTACATAAGCTGTGGAATGGTAAGGATACCAGAGGATAGATAAACCTCCAGTGCAAGCAACAGTGGGACTGTAATGGTCCCACCCTCCAGTGCCAACACCTATGGCCCTTTATTACAATAACACAATTTATCTCATTCAATCAACACATTTCCAAACATAAAACACAACTCTTTTTAAATGCCCTGTTCATTGTCAGAGCCACTCACATACCATGGCACAATCTCATCAGTGTAATGAAGACAGGCTGAAGGAAGCATCCACCAAAGCATCTCACCATCCTGTCTTGCCACTTCCCACTGCTCCAGCTGGGGAGTTGCCCGCAATGTTTCAGGAGGTTGCGCTGCTTCTTCCCTCCACGTGAATTCTGTTTGGGCCTGGCACATCCACATGTTATCAGATTTATCTTGCTCCATCACAAGGCCTCCATTTTCCCATCTGACCTTGTTGTGTCCACAAGCCTGTCTGCAAACTGGGTGGCGGATGCGCACTGAGAATTTGCAGGATGCAGCAAGTTCCACGATCTCCTCGCAGGTCTCTGGCGATGCTGCATGTGGTGAGAAGTACACTGGAACCTGTTTGCCCAGATTCCAAAGCGTTTCTCCACACCCGCCTTGTCCCTAGACAGCCTGTGTTGGAAGATCCTCTCTCAACGGTGGGCATTCTGAAGTATAGGGCTTCATGAAGGTAGGTTTGTGGAGAAAGGCGTCATCCCCTCATGAATGAAGTAGTGGCACATCTTGTGTGTCGTTGGGCAGGGGGTCTGGACTGGGAAGCCATGATGAAGGTGCATTCCACCCTCTTGAGGTGACTGGTCGTTGTATACCTGGGCATCTGAAGCTGAACCCGCTTGCCTGGAGCATCGATGTTCATTAACTTGTAGTTCCAGATCGACCATAGGCAAAGAGGGATGCTCGCTGCATGAAGCCCTTGTAGTTGTGGATAAAGTTGGACCCTGAGTTGGCTATGGAGCCTTGCAGGCCACGTGCTTCCCATCTATGCTCCAATGGTGTGGGGGAAGTTCACTTCTGAATACACTGACGTCTGCCAACTTTTCTTCCAGCCTTCTTCAGTGGAGGGCACTGGAGGAGCTCCTCCAGGTATTTTCGATGATGGCCTGCACCACTTCTCTGACAACAATGCTGAATCGGTGTTGTGTGGCACCCCTCCAGGCGATACTGCATGTTCCTGTAACGTGGTCCCGGAGTTGCCAGGTGGCGCAGAGTCAGTCGCACATTCAGTCCAGGTCCAGGCTTGGCCGGAAGTTGGTGCTGGCTTGGTCAACCTGGGTGTCTTCAGCCTCCACAACTTCTGCAAACATAGGCTGGTGGCATCCTCATAAATGCTGGAATTGCATGAGGGTGTCATTCTCAGCTCCACCATCAGCTTGTATACAGTCCATTACTCGGCTTCTTGGTCGAGATCCATCTTCGGCACCCACATTCACTTCTTGGATGCCTCCTTTCCTTGCGTAGAACAGGTGAAAGAGCCTGTAGAGGGCTTCGCACTGTTGTAGAATGATGGCGGCTACCAAAAGAGTGTGCGATGATCAAATGGTGGAGATGGATGGATGCTGTGGAAGAGCAGAACAAGATCAAGGCTGAGAGGTCTGCACACAGCAGGGCTGCTGACCTGAAAGTGAGATCCAGATGATATTTCCTCCCCTTTTTATAGGAAATATAGGTTTTCCGCTAGGCTTGGTCCTTCCGCATCCTCTAGACATCCTGCAGACATTTCTAAATATCCAGATACCCCCTACTATGAATGTTTTTTCCGTTTTAATGCTTTATATGTGAGCTGCATCCGCTTTCATCCTTTCTACGTCCGTGCTACTAATGCTGTGTGTCCATTCTGCGTCTGTTTCCCTTCCTCCCTGTGTCAGTTTTCCGCTGGAGCGGATGCGAGTTGTGTGGATGCGCAGCAGATGCCTAGTGGATATAGCGGACACATAACGGATGACAACGGACGTATAACGAATGTTCCCCCTTTGCGTAGCAGATGTAGAACGGATGCGTTGGATACTTCATCCGCTCAAAAGGTTTTGTGCAGCTCAAAACTTTTTGAGTGGGTGAAATCTCAGTAGACGGATGCTGGACGGATAGAGAGTGTGAATTATGGACGCAGTGAGTACAGAATGGATGCATCGCGTTAACCAATGGATGGCAAGCGTTTTTCTCCATTTTTCATCCTCTTTCCATCCATTGGTGCAGTTTGACATGGCTTTACATCCTATCCCTTATAGATCTGTGGGTGACATTTTCACTACTATTCAGTACTATTCATCTCTGTCAATGAAACTTGCAGTTTTATTTAATTTTAGATGAAATGTTTTCAGTTCTAAGGCATCCAGTCTTCCAAATAGATGTCTGTGCTGGACACTATAATTTTTATAGATTCTCTCATTTAGCACTTTGGATTATATACTGACTAGGAATGCCATGGATATAGTTTATTCTTATTAATTAGGAATAAATTGATTTTTTTTCAAGAAATGGCAAAATGTTCCACTGGATAACCTCAGCCTTGTGATAGTGAATACATTTCTTTAATACTGCATTAAGATAAGAAAAGTTGTTTGAGGGAAACTCTGTGAACATAATTTTTGCTTCCTTTCTCAGGACAAATTTTCCAAGCTGTAGGGCTCTCTCTAATGATCAGTAACTAGGGAATCAATAATTATATTCTATGAATTACTGAGATCTGAAAAAGTGGGTGATTTCAATTACATTGTTAGAATTGTCTATGGAGATTCTCAGTTATCCAGTCCATGGTTGTCCCAAAGGTGTTTTGGAACTGAGAACTGTAAAAGCTTTTTGAATAAGAAATAAAACTTCTTCAAGAAAAAACAAAGTCCAGTTGCCTTTTGAAAAGGCACCTTTGAGACTTTCCTAGAATTGGGAAATTATATTTATTGGATTGTCTTCCTTATCTATAAAGCTTATATGCTAAATGAGTAAATGAGTTTACACCATACCATAAGAACAAATGTATCAGGCCAGTCCTGAAATTCAAGTATAATTTTGGGCTTAGAACTAAGAAAGAAAATAGTCTTATCAATACTTTTTTTGCCTCCTTTATGTCTTTTCATTTAAGGAAGGGGAAGGTAATAAAGTGCCAAGAGAACAATGGAAGAAAGAGAAGAGCCACAGTAGAAGTCTTTAGAATATACATGTCTCCTTTATGACATGTTGCCTATGATCTAACTATATGTCTATAGAACATATACTGTAGTTAGACCAAAAACATCTGCATTCTACTGTATCAGCCAGAAAACTGTTAGCCATCGCGATATCATTGTAAACTCTTGGATAGTATGCTTTTCATTTCTACCAGAAATCTAAACTTTTTCTATCTGATCTATAGATCTGGACAGATTCTTTATTTAGATTGGAACTCCCAAACTGATGAAAATAGAACTTATTACCTTTATAAATAATTTGTAAAATATACAGTATCATACAGTATCATAAATTTAGTGCATAGTAAATTAGTCCATGCGCTTGTGAATGTTTCTGTCCCTTGAAAATGCTTCATTAAAAGACATGTACTATGTGCTTCATGATAAATTTTCTTTCACTTCTTAAATGTTATGAATGATAAAAAAAATTCCACAGTAAATCAGTTCATGAATTAAAATTTAGGACTCCACTTTAGTTTCATTTAGAGGCTAACAGTTCATATCTCATTTGCTTTGCAAAAATCAAAATATATGGCGGTGACAAGCCACAGTGAATAATCAATTGCAGCCTGAGAATCTGTCAAAGTGTTTGGGACTGTTCTTTCCAACACATTTTGATGGAATACTGCATGAATTAATTCTTAATTTTGCTCATATGCACATCACATCATGTTTACTCTTTCTGAACTAGCCACATGAACTATTGCCCCAATTACAAAAATTAGTGGGTCAAGCCAACATTCAAACAGTGCTTGAGAAAATGAATCAAAACAGATATCCAGTATCGATCAATTGGACAAAATGTAGGTGGATTTTCCATGTTCAAACAATGGCACTGAAGGTTATTTGAAAAGTCATTTATTACAGCATGGCATAACTTGGCTAGTTTCGTGAAAATATTTGCAGCTCTAAAAGTAATGAGCTTCTATGGAAATGCAATCTACCAAAATGATGATGTGTAAACAAATTTGTCTTTCTTTCTATCTATCTATTCATCTATTTATCTATCTATCTATCATTTATCTATCTATCTATCTANATCTACCTATCTATCTATCTATCTATCTATCTATCTATCTATCTATCTATCTATCTATCCCTTTTTGATAGCTAAAGGATACAAAGGTTAGATTGTTAAAAACAATTACTTACAACCAAGAAATCCAAAAGGGTTTGGCCAGCTAATCTAGTTGCATATTACTTACTCACATTTCATATCTGTGACAAAAAATAAAGTAGATAGTCATAGATAACATTATGATACGACTACTTTGGATAAAACTATAGGAAGCTTCAAAAACAGTTTGGATAATTATGTACCTAAATACTGGTAAAAGGTTGTATTATCAAATAGTGAAGACATTTACTTCAAAAGTAATAAGGATTCTAGCTAGGAAGCCTTGAAATTATATACATGTATAAAAACCTTGCTTTCAGATTATTTTATCCAATTATAATGATGTAATTTGTAATAACAATTTTCAACCTTATATATTTCCAGACTTGTAAGACTGCAGGTACAAAGCATAATGATGAGACATGGTATATAGATATGATACTGATCAGTTTGACTCTTTTTACAGATTACATGCTTGGTAGCACCATAAAATATGCAACATTTTGCAAGCCATTAGCTATTTCAAGAATCTATGAAATAATCAGGATATCTTTGTAAAAGAACAGCCCATGGCTTCTGAAAGATCAATAACATTTGTACATAACAGCAGATTTCCCCCCCCCCCAATATTTAAACAGAAATTAATATCTCCTTACCACTGTTCACAAGAAGATATCAAATTGAGTTAAAGATTCTGTTATCCAAATATGGCCTTTAAACATGATTTATATATAGTTACCTTAGCTGGAGAACCCAACCCATTTTAGCATAGTCAGTAAAACAAATCATGGCTTAGGAAATGCATGAACTGAAACTGAAATTTACATTAGATGATCAGAATCTCTTCCTCCTCCTTTTCTCTTCTTCTGTTTTTCTCCCTTCCTTCCTGATCTGGAATATGGCATGTAAAATGATTAACTGCTTTCTTAGTATTGGAAGATTTTGGAATAAAATACAAATATAAAATGCTGTTCCTTCAAAAAGATAATGACATTAGCTATAGGAATCACTTTAAACAAGAACAATAATACTGACATTTGTCTTCCTCTGCTTAGGATAAAAATTAGAACTATTTGAAGACAATTCTATCAACAGTTTTTAAAAGTGTTTTTCATAGATGAATTTGTAAATGCAAAAACATACATAGCTCTATGGTATTCCAATATTTGAGAGACTGCCACAAAGAAGAGGGTGTCAAATTATTCTCCCAAACCAGAGGGCAGGACAAGAAACAATGGTTGGAAACTAATCAAAGATGGAAGCAACCTGGAATTAAGGAGAAACTTCCTAACTGTGAGGACAATTAACCAGGGGAACAACTTCCCTGCAGAAATTGTGGGTGCTCCATCACTGGATGTTTTTAAGAAGAATCTAGATAGCCACATATAGATAGTATAGGGGGATCCAGCTCATTCTATTCTATTCTGTTCTGTTCTGTTCTGTTCTGTTCTATTCTATTCTATTCTATTCTATTCTATTCTATGGAGCTTTAAGACAAACTGAATAATAAGTTATGCAGTGTTTATCAGGTATACACATTTAATTATGCTTTTAAAAATCTGCACAATTCTGTTATTTATAGCCTATTTAAAAGTCAGAAGCAATCTTCCTTTTACCCAGGTGTTGAAAAATGTAAAATGCTCCATTATTAATTTTTTCTTTCACTCTCTTTTCCTCTCCCTTTTCTCCTTTTTAATTGGTTTTCTAGAAATGGTTAGATATTGCCTCCTTCCTAGTGCTGAGAAAGATTGAAGGTCACCAAGCTTGTTATGTATGGAACTTGGTAGGCTCCAAGTTCCCTATTCTGATTGGCCGAAAAGGCCGCTCTCGGATTGGTCATTAGAGAACCAATCTGATTAGCCTGCCAAACAGCGGGAACACTTGAAGTGGTGTCATTGGCCACAAGCCGCAAGCAAGCCGCTATATAAAGGGCTGCCACCATTTGGGCTGTTGTTCTGTTACCATTGCTTACTGAGTTGAATACAGAGTTTCTTGTTGGAACCCGGTCTTGCACAACTTATTTCCAGATGGAACACTGGCGACGAAGGTGGGATCATCGTAGAAGAGCAAGACCGAAGCACATGGCCATCTGAACCGAGTGAGAGAGATGGCCGGTAACAACGCGCCGCCCGCACCATTCAATCCTGATGAGGAGGATTGGGAGTTGTATATTGATCGCTTTCTTATGTTTTTAGAAAGCAACGCTAAATGAAATTGGAGTTCCCTTGTACTTGCCTAGGGTCCCATCAAAAACATCTTGAATTCTTGAAGCAGGCTCTTCCTCCCAGTTGGCTGCAGCAACGCGATTTATCCCGTCATCCCGATTCCCAGGGGCGCGAACCATTCAATCCCTAGCAGACTAGGCGATCACGGTCAACAATGGTCAGAGGCAAGGATCTCGGCATGATTTTTAAATTCGACAAGGAAATGTCCAAGCCCACAACTGGAATTCGATTTCCCTGGTAGTCTTTAAAAATCAGTCTTTGTTTTTGTGTTCTTTTTGTTTAATATCCGGTATCAGGCGCCAGATGGCTATTCCAGGATACCATGGAAATAGAAAAAGCCGCCGGAAATGACTTCCATCTCACAGGGCTTCCCCTTGATGTTCACCTTATCCGATCTTTTTGCCATTTTCTGCCCTGGCATTTCCGATGTTACCATCTGGTGTGTTTCCTCTGCTTTTACTGGTTATTTTGCTTCGGTTCCATTTACTTTTCTGGCTTGTCTCTCTCTCATGTCTGGGCTGTGGTGTGTGTGCTGCTGCGTCTTTTAGGACTATAGCTCTTTTTATTTCAGCAGATCCTTTCGATGTGCCCCTGTTTGTTACAAACCCTACAGATTGCAATCTAGGAACCTGACATTCAGCTCGTGGGTGGTTTCCCCCGCCAAATCCTGCACACTGAAACTCCTGCCTGTTTCTTCTCTTTTCCCGCCATTTCTTGTCTGTGATTGAAGTCTATAGACATCTTTCATTTTCGTCACCATGTGTTGCTCTGGGATTTGAGATCTTCGTAGTGGGCAGTCGCTTGTGGGCCTGTTTCTTGCTTCCCTCTTAGCTTCTTCTCTCTGGCTGGTTTGGCAGATCTGGAGTCACGCTCATCTGGTGCATGGTGGCTGCGGATTTCTTTGCTGCTTTCGGCGGCGGTGGCTTTCTGCAATGGCCTCGGCTGTGGTTATTTTGGTCATTCAGTAGCTTACTCTGAAGTGTAGCATCCTTCAACCTGAGGACCACACTGTCCCTCATGACTTCATCCATGTTCTGGAACTCATAGGCTCCTCCCGATGTGTCTCAGGGCAGCTACAAAATCTGCAACGGCTTAATTGTCTCTTTGGTCTCTCTTGTAGAACTCATGTCTTTTTATCAAATTGGATACCACAGGTGCATAATGTGCTTGGAGCATTCTGTTCAGCTTGGGCAAGTCATCTGTTTGACGTCTCTTGGTTTGCCGAGTGCCTTCACCATTTTTAAAGACAGCTGGACCACAGTGTGTAAGGAAGACGGCCCTCTTCCTTTGGTCAGATATCTCTTGCAGCT
>BHFT01029574.1:1542-41849 GCA_004320025.1 Laticauda laticaudata
TTCTTGTTCTTCTTCTTGTTCTTCTTCTTGTTCTTGTTCTTGTTCTTCTTCTTCTTCTCCTTCTCCTTCTTCATCGTGGTTGTCATCATCATCATTGTCATCATTATCATCAGTTATCCACTGAACATAAAGGAACATGACTACTACAAAGATCAACATTTTAGGAATAATAATAGGTACTACTGAAAAATAAATGCTAGTATAATCATGTGCTTGTACAGATCAATGGGGTGACCACATCTGGAATATTGTGTGCAGTTCAAAAAGAACATAATGGAGTTGGCTCAGAAGATGGCAGTTGAGATAGTGAAAGGGATGAAGTATCATTCTTACAGTATTTGTTACCTGACTGCCCTATTTCAAAAGACCGAAGATTCCCATAGGGCAGAAGTGAAGGTAGGGGTGACATATCATGGATTGTACATAAGAAAAATGCTGCAATTTATGTAGTTGTGCTAGATGTTAGGACAAGATTGTAAGTGCAGCATGCATGTGATCAAATTACTTCAAATCTGTTAGTGAAAATTCTACTTGATTGATACTTTTTTGTTTATCCTGCATCAATGCAAAAGTTACTGGACACATCACTATCAGTGCCATAAACACATTTACCAAATGCCAATTTTAATACAGTTAAATAACACAATTTAATATGCCAAATAATAAAGTGAGCATTGGCATCAATAACTGCAGAAAAAAGAAAGACAACTGATTTTCTATTTAAATTTCAGAAGCTGGAAATATTTCCTGTTTTAGGGACTTAAATAAGAGATTATATTCTTAATAAGATATATATTTTTCTGGATAACACAATGTTTTTTCTTTTATAAGATTTATAATGCTACCCTTATAACTTGAGAAAATTAATGTTATTCATTCCATTTTGCTCTCCTAATGGTTAAAGTAATTTCTTTAGATATTTGGTAATTATAGGGGATCCCCAAATATGTCACTTTAAATATATGTCAAAGGAGTCAGAGATCCAATTTCTTAATGTAAAAGAACACTGTCTTAATTATACGATGGGAGGATGAATCTTCACAGCAATGAATAAATTAACTTTTCTGAATTTATCTTCTCCATATAATTTATTATAAGGAGTGCTAGTTGGCTGCCTACTCATCTCTTCATATACAGGCAATGTCAGAGAAATTCTAAAAACTTCATGGCATTACTTACAAATTACTTCTCCTCATTTGTCAATGGAAGGGAAAATAAATAAGTAATTATCCACAGGGACAAAAGAAACCATTCAGCGTATAGTTGATCAATTTGGGATTTTCTTTTTCCCACTTGAACAAATCTCATCATATTATGTATGACTATAATGTAATTAGCATTTATGGGAAAGTAGATTGCCAGAGTTTTCTATTGGATCAGAATGCCCACATAATAGTCTGGGAGCCTGATGTCTTCCATCTCTGATCAAGTCAGAAACTCCAAAGAGGCCTGTTGGTTAAATTCTGGAATGAAAACAATTTCATTTCTCTTGTGATAAAAAATCCATTGGGGAGTTTTCTGGATACTTCTCTCCATCCAAAATAAAATAATCAGATCCAATCTTCTTGAGAGCAACAACTGCCTTTCCTAAACAACAATTTAAGAAAACCCAAATCAAATAAAATATTTATTAAAGTCAAAGTCCACAAAAGAAGACTAAGGTATAGTCAATCAAAAAACAAAAAAGAGTACACCAGAGTGTAAAATAATAATTTTTAAAAAGCTAAAAGGTGTAAAATAGAAGCTATATAAAGAAACAAAAAACTAAAAAGAATCTTAAAGAAGAGGTAGAGCCTCAGAGGGATGTAGAGAAGCTCAGAGGTTGGTATGACCAATGGTGATATGCCACCGGTTCACTTGAACCAGTAGTAAAAATTGCTACTGGTGTGGCCGAACAGGTGGTAAAAAAAGCCGACGATCAGCTGAGAGGAGGGAAATAAGCCTCTGATGATCAGCTGAGAGGATAAAGAAGAGAAAAGTGCAAGATCGGCTCTCCCACCCATCCCTGCACTTTTCTCTTCTTTATCCTCTCAGCTGATTGGTGCTGCAGGCCTCAGCTGGTGTGTGGAAAGCTGCTCATGCACATGATCACTGAACTGGTCATGGAACAGGTAGGATCCCACTGCTAGGGCAGACTGTATCTATCAAAGATAGATTATATAGTGAAGTCTTCCAAAAGTTAAGAAGACTTCTAAATGCACTAGGTAATTGACTCAGTGGACACAGTGAATTTCAGTTTTGATTTTATTTTGGATGATCTCACAATTTCCCAATTTCTTAAAAGCTATTTCTGTCTGGGATAAATCTTCATTTTAGATGACATATAACTTTGTTTACCCTTCTCTTTCAGAATCTTTGTCAACCTAGCCTCCATCTGTGTTTTCCTTGTGCTTCCACCAAAATAAATATATTTCCAGATTGACTCAGGTAAGGTGTCCTGTATTTTTCAAGTAGCAGAAAGGCGGAGGCGTGTTTTCCTATTGACCTTGCTTCTAGTTGAACGGAGAAACAGCAAACACCAGTTGAAGGCAACACCAACTCCATCATCCTTGGTTGAACTATGTTTCCTAAATCGCAATGTCAAGATTGAACCACTTCACTTCTTTCAAACCTTAATGCTTTTCAACTTGCCAATGAACTGAGTGGAGGAAAGGGGGCATAGAACACTAAGAATGTGTGTGTGGACTATGAAAGCTTGGCAACCATCAAGGTCACCACTGCAGGTGCTTGAGAAAGAGGTACACTGTTCCCATAACAAAAGGGCATCTCATAGTTGGACAATGTGATCACTCAGGTGTGGGGGAAAAGGGAAGTATTGTTTAATTAAGCAAGCACTTGCATGGGAAAACCAGATCTGGTTTTGATTCTTCAGTACCAAAAATGGTGTATCCAATAAAATTTTACTTTTGGAAATTCAAAGTTCTCGAGAGCGTTTCCTTATTTTGGGTTCAGTAGTCAGTCGACACACAAATTTAAACAATGAATTTAAACAATGTGCTGAATCAAAACTACATTTTGATCTAGCAAAGAGAAAGAACTGAGAGTGTCTTTTGCAGTATCCTTCCCTCACAAAAAATCTGGCTTTAAAAAAATGTCCATAATAATTGAGAATCCATTGGAATTAGGCAGTTAATAAATTCAAATAAATAAATAAATGCACTATAAGGGTTAATATTTCATTTGGTATTTGCATGAATTATATTTAGCCTTTCGAAGTTTGCCACATTGTAAGATGGAACACTTTTTTCAGGAGGATAAAAAAAATGGCAAGAGTGTTCAGTCTGGACATCAAAATTGCTTTAATAATTTGTTCACAATAATTGAGCATTGGAATTGCATGACTAATAAATTCAAATGAATTAATGAACAAATAAATACAGATACTTTAAGGCTTAATACTCCATTTGGTATTTGCATGAATTATATTTAATATTTACAAGTTTGCCACATTGTCAGCTGGAACATTTCCCCCCCATGGAAATAAATAATGCCAAGAGTGTTCAGTCTGGACATCAAAACACCAAATAATCCAGCTCCATGTAATTAAATGTAAATTAGTGATCAAAGGCAAAGGAACTAAAGTAGCTTCACATATATGCTGATGAAATATGAGCTGGTTGTCAATGATAAAAAAAGAGAATTTCAAATTGTTCTGAAACATTATTAAACTAATCATAATTAAAAACAGGCAACATCATATAGTTATAGTCACAGCGCTTCAATAAATAATCGTTAGAACAGAAAAAGGTACAAAAAGAAAGCCGAGATAAACAGGAGCACAAAGAAATTTAAAAAAAAAAAGAATTTTATTTTGGCAACTATATAATATGGGGAAAGGGATGTGGTGAGTTGCACAAGAGAGAATTCAGTTCAAGACGCATCTGGTCCACAAGTTTGAAAGCTCTGTTCTAAATGATCTTTGATCTGGTCCATAAACAAATATGTTATTATTGTATCATTTTAATTTTATTTTTGTATTCAAAGGTTGTATTATTTCAGGATGCCATTTATTTAAATTATTTCTTCTGAAGTGATTTAAATAATAGTACAAAAATATTTTTGGTCTGCAAGCTACTGATTTTTTTTCCTTCATACATTCGCTTCTTTAATATATGGAAGTATCACGGACTCATAACTTTTTTTTTTCTGTACATCTCATTGTCAACTGCAAACTGCAAGTGTAGTCTAGATTTCATTTGTATATCTTGTGTATACAAAATTATTATTGGGAAATTGTGTAATGTTTTATAGTTATTAAATGAGCAATTATTTAATTGTTATAGAGATTAGAGATACATTTCAATGCTTTGTTTTTATGTTCAACTTCCAAATATCTTGAGAATACTCACCATCAAACATAAAAAAGAATCTAACAGTTGATCAAAATCAAAATATTTTTCAGATGACAACTTATTGACATGCTTTTTGCAAGTTTCTAACAGAATGATTTCTATTTTTATTCTTTTCTCAGACAACTGGGAAAAATTTATCTAAGAACAACCATAAAAAAGAATCTCTTGTTCATTGATTCAATTGGATTTAACAGATGTGTATAACCTATTCCACAATGTAGAAGTGTCTCTGATGTTGGAAGTTTTGGAAAGAAGAAAATATGTAGACAGCAAAAAATGGCAATACATGAATATTTATAGAGAAAGTTCACAGACATCCATTCAACAAGGGCTTAAGGCCCTGTCACACTGCCCAACGGATGCAAAACGGACACAACGGACGAGCAAAATGTTCCATCCATTGTTATCCACTCCAAAAGGGGCAAAAATTTGCATAACTCGGAGCGGATAACACGGACGGGGGGAGGACGCAGGGTGGATGGAAAGCGGATGCGGAACGGAAGCCCAGAGGATGGAAGCGGAATGGGAGCGGATGGCACATCCGCTAGGTTTCCAGGGACCTCAGCAAAGCGGATTGCGGAATGGATACAGCGGATGCAGAGCGGATGCACAGCGGAGCACAGCGGAAGCCTAGCGGATGCCGAGCGTGCGGGAGGATGCATTGCGTCAGCCCCGCGGATATAACGGAAGCAGCTTGGAAGCAGGTCACCATTCAGAGGAAAGACCTGCTTCAGACAAATCGACTGCCTTGCCTGTCCTGCCTGCATGTCTGCTTGCATGTCTGCCTGGAAGCCTTGCTGCCAGCCTTGGTGCCTCCTCCCTGCCAGCCTTCCTGCCAGCCTTGGTTCCTGCCAGCCTCCCTGCCAGCCAGCAACCCCACACCATGCTGAAGCACAGCAAGCCTCAGCCATCTGCTTGCCAGCCCTTGCAAGAGGGACAGGGCTACCATCCTGCCCCCTGGCCCTCACTCTGGTTCTGCTGGGGCTTCTGCAGCACGGGCTCGCTCTTCTGGGGCTGGGGCTTCTGCTGCTTCTGCTTCTGGAGGAGCTGATGACAAGCACTCCAGCACCAGCCACCTCCACAGCACCTGCACCCTTCACCCCTGAGACTGAGCGACAAGAGGAGTGCCACAGACTCATTTTTGTCTTATAGCTTGTTGTTAATAAAGTCTATTTTTGATTTCACACACTTGCTTCATTTCTTTTTTTTTAATAAAGTCTTGCTGGAAACTTTTAGAATGGTTTAAGCCTTTTGCATGCTTGTGGGATGGGTTAAGATAACTGTGGGATGGGTTGAGATAGCTTTGGGATGGGAAGGGATATCTGTGGGATGGGCAGGTCTACCTTTGGGATGGGTAATAGCTGTGGGATAGATAAACCTCCAGTGCAAGCATAGTGGGACTGTATGGTCCACCCTCCCAGGTGTCACACCTATGGCCCTTTATTATCAATAACAATATAATCAATCATCCACACATGTCAACATAACACAACTCTTTTTAAATGCCCTGTTCATTGTAGGGCCACTCAACATACATGGCCCAATCTCATCAGTGTGATGAGACAGGCTGAAGGAAGCATCCATTAAACATCAATCATCCTGTCTTGCCACTCCACCGCTCCAGCTGGGGAGTTGCACCAGTGTTTCAGGAGGTTGCGCTGCTTCTTCCCTTCACGTGAGGCTCTGTTGGGCCTTGCACATCCTCAGTGTCTATCAGGTTCGCCCTTGCCTCCATTCCCCAGGCTCCATGTCCCATTGCCTTGCTGGAGGTCCACGAGCCTGTTCTGCAACATTGGTAGCGGGTGCGCATGAGATTGTGCAGGATGCAGCAAGCTTCCACGATCTCCTCACGGTCTCTGGGCGATGCTGCATGGTGGTGAGAAGTACCTGGAACCTGTTGGCCAGGATGCCAAAGGCGTTCTCCACCACCCGCCTTGCCCTGACAGCCTGTAGTTGAAGATCCTCTCTTCACGGGTGAGGTATTTGGAGTTGGCTTCATGAGGTAGGTTGTGAGGGAGAAGGCGTCATCCCCCATGATGAAGTAGGGCACATCTTGTGTGTCGTTGGGCAGGCGGTTCTGGATCTGGGAAGCCCACGATGAGTTGCATTCCAGCTCCTCCTTGAGTGACTGGCATTGTACACCTGGGCATCTGAAGATGAGCCGCTGCCTGAAGCATCGATGTACATGAACTTGTAGTCAGCATCGACCATGGCGAAGAGGACGATGCTGAAGAAGCCCTTGTAGTTGAAATAAGTGGACCCCGACTTGGCTGGCGCTTTGCAGGCCACGTGCTTACCATCTATGGCTCCAACGGTGTGGGGCAAGTTCCACTTCTGACACCACTGCTCTGCAACTTTCTTCCATCCTTCTTCAGTGGAGGGAGCTCCTCCTTGTATTCTTCGATGATGGCCTGCACCACTTCTCTGACCACAATGCTGATGGTGTTGGGTGACACCCTCCAGCCGTACTGCATGCTCCTGTAGGTGGTCCCTGAGCCAAGGTGGCGCAGAGTGAGTGCCACCTTGAGCCCAGGTTCCAGGCTGGGCGGAAGTTGGTGTTTGTCTTGGTGCAACCTGGGTGTCAGGTGCTGCACAACTTCGTCAAACATGGCTGGAGGCATCCTCCTGAAGTTCTGGAATGCCCGAGTGTCTTTGCTCCCTGAGCTCCACCATCAGCTTGTTGTACAGTCCGTCCTCTGCTCTTCTGGCGAACCATCTTCGGACCCAGATGCTTCTTGACCGCCCCTTTTTCTTCCCGTAGTAGAGTTTACAGAGCCTATAGATGGCTTCGTACTGTTGCAGAAGGATGGTGGCTGCCAAAAGGACTGTGTTACGGTCCACGGTCCAAGGTCCCTTCCAACTTTCTTATTATGTTATGTTATTTCGAATAAAGCACTTCCTGAATGCCAGGCCAAGGAACTTTCTACATAAATCTCCCATTGAGTTAACATGATTGTTCCAATCCATGTCTCTGCAAATTGGATAGCCTCTTACTATAAATTTAGAAAAGACCATTTAGAGTATCAGTTCCAAATCCTGCTTGATATTTGTATACATATAAAACATCTATAATAAATGTTTTCTAAGTTCTGGTTGAACAGTTCGAGCACATAATAATCTATTCTCCATTGTTAACAAGGCCGAACTAGAAGATTCAACCAGAATTTTCCTTCCCATAACTTAAAGTGATTTTTTTTTACATCTTATTTTCTGGGAAGATGGATGTTGTCTTGGCCTTCTACATGTTTTTAGGTATTTGAGGAAGACTATCATATATCCCTTAAATTCCTCTTCTCAAAATTACAGATTCCCAATTCCTACAGTCTGTCAGTATTTGGAATTTGTTTCTAGTCCTCTGAAATCATGTTGTCCTTAAGTGAACCTGTTTACTTTTTCTGAATTCTTAAAGTGTGCAGTGCAGAACTAGACATAATATTCAAGGACAGGTCTGACAGCACAGAATAAAGTAAAACTACAGTATCCTTTGTGCACATATTGTATGTCTTTTATTTCATTGACATTGTAAACAGCAATCTAGCACGAGCATCTGAATGGCATTGGTAACCTGAAATTAGGCCCCTTCTTATTTCTGAATTCTAATATTCTCTGACAGAGAATGTAAGAGTAATTATCTAATTATAATTAGCACTATGAATCATTACAGTGTTCATGTGGCATTATAATTACACATAATTTGACAATTATAGTACCATTTATATTTCTGAGTATATATTTCTGGCTTGACCCAATTAAATTATATTTTACCAAGAAAGACAGAACCTTATTGTTCTCATAGATCTGGGAGAGTGGATAAGAGGAACAAGATGTGTTTGAAAGAGCTTAACTGATAATGATAACCTAATCATATGTATTAGTCATACATAGACTATCATATATGTCTATCTATGATCCATCCTTCCATCCATCCATCCATCCATCTATCCATCCATCCATCCATCCATCCATCCATCCATCCATCCATCCATCCATCCAATCTATGATTAGTCTAAATCAATCAAAGATGAAGAATATGTATCATAATCTAGAATGTTGGTCCAGCTTGGGTCAATAGATACATATTTTATAACTTCCCAGTCTGGGGCTGTGAGAAGATGAATGACCAAAAGTGATGCAGATAGTTTCTGAGCCAAAAGCATAACTATAACCTGATATCCTCATTCTTACTCCTACACCTTCTTAACTACTGAACTCTTTTCCCACAGTCCTATTACATTAACAACAATGCACTGCGAGTAGCTCTCAATCATACTAGATCAAAGAATAACCTCAATCAGTGCCTCTTAAACTCAAGGAATGCCTGGTTAAAATTTACCTCCGGGGTAGCATATCCCAAAGTTCGAGAACAACTCTCAAAAGGGACTGATGTTTGGTCAGATGTTTCATGGGAATATGTAAATTCCCTCTCGATATTCAGTATGTATAGGCAGGACTGTGTGTAGCAAGACAGTTTGTCATGTTTCCAAGTGCCATGCCACACATGGTTTTTAAAGATTAAAGAGATAGGAAAGAAATTGACAATTATAGCATGATCAAGGGTTTGCTTCTCTAGGAAGGTGTAATTTACTGCTTTTTTCAAGGCTGTTGATACAAAACTCTCCCTTGAAACTATAGTCACCAACCACATCCAGTGGCATCCAGTGGCATCCAGTGGCATGCTCAGCAGCCAGAAGATGGACATAATCCTCAGATGGCAAAGCTCTTATTGCAAACAACTCTAGAACACTTACTCAGATTCCATAAGCTTAAAAGAAACCTGTGTTATCACACAAGATGCCCGTTGCCACCACAGAAGCTTTGCCTATCTAGGATCCAAACCAGAGTGAATACTAGTGACTTGATTTGCCAGGATATTGCCTTCTGAGCACTAGGACTAGCTTTGACATTAGCATTCCACTGACAGGAGAAAAGAAGACGAGAAGATTCAAGTGTTAATCATAGTGGTTCAGAGTTTTAGCAACAGACAATTACACAAGCTGGTGCACATGTCAATAGAAGGGACTGAGGGCAAAGCAAAGAGCAAGACTAATAGGACACAAGTCCATGTGGACTCATTTCCTGGAAAAGGTACAAGCCTAGAACTGTTGTTGCATAATCCCACTTGCTGGCAATGGTTTGATTAGGGACATTGCTAGGAAATGTTCTGATTGCTTCACTCAGCCCTTTGTGGTTGTCAGCATGTTCTCAGGCTAGGTGCCTTGCCAGAATATGACCTCTCATTATCCGAATCAGATCTCACCTGCTCAGGCTGATTGACTCCTGGAGCTGTTGCAAGTGCCTGATTGCCTGCTGGCACTTCAGCTGACTATCTCTGCCTGTTCTGCTCTCTAGCCTCTGACCCAGAATATTCAGAACAAACCATGAGAGAAGTTTGCAAACTCAGTTGAATGCCTGCAGGTGCTTTGTTCTGCACCTTATTATTGGAAAGGTCCAGGTCATCCTGAACATAGCCAATGGTCAGGATCTACAAATGTAATAAATATAGAGAAGTACAGAAACCCTGATGCCTGTATCGCCATTATCTGGTCTTGAACATGAGTTTTAGAAGTTACCAGGTGCATCCCATTCTGATTCTGCATTTTAGTTGTTTAACAGAATAACAAACTTGGATGGAACCTTGGAAGTCTTCTAGTCCAACCCCCTGCTCAAGAATATTTGCAGTAATTTCATTTTATTTAGCTATTTTATGAATCAAGTATCAGGAAGTGGCCTCACCAAGGAAAATGTAATCCTCTGTATGTGGTGTGTGTGTGTGTGTGTGTGCAGGCTGTGAGTTCGATCCTAGGTAGAGGCAGATATTTTTCTCTGGGCACAATGATAATTTATCTGCTGAATAAAATTCCACATTGGTGACAGAAAGGGCATTCTGACAGTAAATACTCTGCTCCATTCTGTTGCCCAGAATCTACCCCACAAGGCATTATGGGGTCATTAAAAGGAGATGATGATGATGATGATGATGATGATGATGATGATGATGATGATTTGTGGACCAGGAAGAATAGTCAATTGACAGAGTAAAGACCAATATGCTTTGTAAACATCTTCAGAGAATAGCCAGAAGGAAAGAGCAGAACTGTCCATTCTGAATCTGACAGATAAGGATGTCCATTCAGATGGAGAAAAAAAGTTGAAGCATTTTGAATTTCTTTGTTGAAAACTAGAAATCATCCTGTCTGTTGTGGCCCAGATTCCCTTAGACTCTTGAAAGGTGAAAAAAGATAAATGAAATACATCGTTGAAGGAGGAATAAAAAGCTATTATCATCACAAGCTAATTTCAGGCTCATACGTGTGGTTCATAGCTTTTAAAACTGATCTTTTTTCCTACAGTTGTACAGTGTATACAGTTAGGAGACATTTATGTGATACAAATATCACATTAAAGCAATTACTTGGTCAGTATTCTGCATATATAAATAATAAAATTACATGAATAATGCTTTGATCCAGATGTGATGCCCAAGACTCTATTTTGTACAGGGCACACAAACATTATTTACAGTAATTGGCCTATGTAAAGCCCATAGACATTCTTATAAATGAGGTTGATGGGACAGACTAATCCTTTTCTTTGAAGCAAAGAAATGTGTTTGTTAGTTTAATTAAAGGAACATAAATGCAATTAAACTGAATTGGGGTAGGGAATCAGACACTAAAGAAAGCTACAAGTGGTCTCCTTTGAGACAAATTCTCTGGTAATTGGACAGGACTTCCTTCCATGTCAGCCCTTGCAAATATAGCATATATTTTTTACCAGCATTCTTGTAAGGTAGCTTCTAGGGTGGGCAAATCCTATTTGCTTTTATTATTTTCTGCTACTGTGCCATGACTTACAAAGTAGCCAAAGAACTCTACTTAGGAGTTTGAATATAAGCTTAAAAGGCAGACAGTTGAATCAAGGAAAGGCATAGTAAGGTATCCTCAAGATGGGTTGGGGGAAGAATCCTGTACCTCAGGGTGTTTCAATCTAACCAGTTACCTTGAGAAAATATTTGTATTTTATCTAAGGAGAACATGGGATATTAAATTAAGGAAGGAAAGACAAGGAAAAACAGCAGTGAAATAAAATAAACCTGAAAGCATGATATAGAAAAAGAGAAGAAGTGGATGAGTGTAGAAATTGCTCATTCTGATAGCTAGGAAAATAATTTCCAGTATGGAAGATATTTTTTGTATCTATCTTTGAGGGTCTTCATCAGAAATCACAGCTTCTTCACCTTTGATGACCTTCCATTTTTGGAACAGACATTAGCAATCATCTGTCAGTTCTCTGCTGTAAACCATATTAGGAAACCAATTCCACAGGAGGACTAGAACTGTACTTGTGAGATAGATCATAGTAAAAGAAACATGCAAGTCTGCTAGTGATGTCTGGCTTTTGGATGGTTTCTACAATATCATCCACAAGGCTTTTTACAGCACCAAAACAAATGAGTACAGTTTCTGAAGGAGTTCATATAGTCATAAGGAGTCCTAACATCAGTATTTGCAACATACTTGCACTGGAATTGTTTGTTTGTCTGTTTGTTTATCAAACTTTTGGGTGGCCTTATTTCATCTTGGCAAACAACAATTAAATCCAATAGATAACATCACCTGGATGGCAAAGCAACTAAACCCACTTATACACCAGCAGAGACACAAATGGATAGGTAGGCCACCACATTTACATAACACAGTCCTGGAAGAAGTGCCACATTGTTATGCTCTTTTAAAGACTTCAGAGCAAAATATCCAGAGGTGTTATTCAGCAGGTTCTGATCTGACCAGTTCTAGAGAACTGGTAGCAAAAATTTTGAGTAGTTTGGAGAACTGGCAAATACCACCTCTGACTGGCCCCACTCCCATCTATTCTCTGCCTCCCGATTGATTGGTTGGGTCTTCTTTTGTTGCCCTGCACAGAAGAAAAGAGCTGGAAAGCAGGTTAGTGGGGTGGGGAGGGAATGGGGATTTTGCAGTATCCTTTCCCTGCCACACCCACCAAGCCACACCCACAGAACCAGTAGTAAAAAAAATTGAATCCCACCATTGAAGATATCATACTGATTTCTAAGGAGATGCAGTTCCTGGTGCCATTACAGCTTTCTGGGTTTTGCTGCATTTTACTCTAATTGATGGAAGCCAGATTATGCCAGCTCTGCCAGATT
The DNA here is from genome assembly GCA_004320025.1 of Laticauda laticaudata. Classification (NCBI taxonomy): domain Eukaryota; kingdom Metazoa; phylum Chordata; class Lepidosauria; order Squamata; family Elapidae; genus Laticauda; species Laticauda laticaudata. Next base: position 14,062 of record BHFT01029574.1, read on the forward strand.
TTACAGACGCACGATAAGAAGCAAATTACTGAATCTTGAATTACATCCAGAAGCTCACTGGAAACCAATGAAGTTCATGGGGCATGGTCTCTCTATCACTGCTCATGCCACTACATTCTGGACAAAAACTAGTTTCCAACTATTCCTCAAAGCATTCCTATATAGACCACATCTTAGAGATGATCAGCGCACAATACTATAAGAATCCAATTGCCATATGTCAGATTGGACCCATAGACCAGCTATTTTTCAAAGCTTGGATTTTGATCTGTGCGAAAACTATCCGCAAATTGTCGTATTCTTTCATTTCTTACCTTGTGCTCCAGAAAATAAAAATGTTGGTGCCTTGTAGTCTCCAACAATATAAAAGTAAGGGCTGGCAAATAATAAGTCTTTGATCTTCACAGAAGCTGAATTCTAACCCTGAGGCTGTTCCAGCCTCCCATTGTCTCCATCCATTTATTATTAACATGACTACCTGTTTGCCAGAAGACAACCAACAAGGGTACAAAAACTAAAATAACAAAGCATGAAAAGATTGAGTTTCATCTGGAAAAGTAATTGTAAGTTTAATGTCTATGAAGAGTCTCAGTCATTCTGGTCATGGTTGTCTCAAAGGTTGCTTTTTCAAAAGGCAACCAGTCTGTTTCCTGGCCTCCCTTGAAAAACAAAATGTCTTCAAATGCTTTCTTCTTCCCCAAGGGGGGAAAAAAACATAGTCCAATTGTCTTTTGAAAAAAGCACTTTTGAGATAATAATGTGTTTGCCTCAACAAATGCTAAGGATGCCAAGAGTTAAATTTGACCAGATGCATGCAGATTTCTTGGCAATGTTAAGGAAATACTTTGCCATTCATTGGTTCTGAGATTTGTTATTGTTGCTGTTGTTTACTTTTCAGTCTAGCGGCCAGTCACAGAATTCCTCACTGGTCCCCAATCCAACCCAAACTAATACTGTTTACTACATTACTGCATTAGGCATAGAGGCCAATTCTTTTATAAAAAGCTGATATTCTCCTGAGATTACCCAGAAGAGTCCAGCAGATGATGTTCTCAGTTCCTTTTGAGCTATCCCAGTGCCTGAGGAGAAAACTGCTTTAAGAATGGATTACATGCCTGGCATGTCTATGGTAGTGTAGAAGGATTTAGAGGATTGTGCTGCTGTTCAATAATAAAGTCCTGCATTCTTATCCCTTAGTGGGCAATCCATTAATGTTTATTTTCCTTGAATGTGTTGTGAACGATCTTGTCCTTGCTCAGGACAGGGAAAAATTCCCTTTAAGAAAGAGAAATAAACAAATGCACAAAAGAATATTTGGGTAAAACATACTGCCTTAGCCATACTAACAAGATCATACGCATGGGATCCTGTTTGGAATATAGAATGGCTTAGAGCAAGCTGGATAGATAAAGCTTGGAACACATGCATAAATATCTGAATGTTGAGAGTCTGGAAGAATGGGGGTTTATTGTGTGGGTGGATGGGGATAATATTCTTTCTGAAATGAGTTTCAGCTGTTACCAAAGCAAGTGCCTAAGGGAACATCATGTCCATATAGCTGGAGTGTGTGTGGGGGGGGGGACGGAGGGAGGGAGAGGGAGNGAGGGAGAGGGAGAAGGGGAGGGATGGAGGGAGACAGGGAGTGGAAGGGAGGGAGGGAGAGAGTATTAGAAATAATAATAGGGAAAACAAGCAGAGTGGAAAAGCTGTAAAGATATAAGAAATTGCAGTGGACTATCAATTCTGATTGAGGAATAAAAATGCAAATGTAAAAATGTGAAATAATTATTGCTGGATCTTTCTGAAGATTTACATAGCACAGTGTTCTTTTCCCAAAGTTGCCAACCAGATGTCTATGTGAAGGTCACAGATAGGGCAGTAAAATAACGGCATCATTCCACATAATTAGCTTAGTCCTTAAAAAACTGGAACAACCTCGTTTATCATAGTAGATGAGATTCTAAAATGCACAGTGCTTGTATTTTAAGCTTCCCACCAAATGGATAAATATTACTTCATCACTCATCCTTTGATTGCACAGGACATGCTCACCAAGCATTAGTAGACTGTCTTCCATGGAAAAAGAAAAGAAACAACTTCCCATAATGGATAATTAGTCAGCTTACTTCTGAAAGTAAATTAATGAGTAATACTTGTAAGCAAAAGATATAAAAGTAAATTGTAGGAAAATTTTCCCAGGAGTACTTTTGAACTAGAGACCAGAACATAATTACAGTGAAGCACAAATTGGTTATTGACAGCATTAGAGGGAAAGACAGGCCTAAGGAGGAAAGGGAATACAGCCCCTCTTTTAAAGTTATACAAATTAGAGTGTACATGAGATTGGATAGAGCAGCAACACTTCGGATATGACCATAGACAAAAGCAAGTGTTTGACTGGATATAGCACATAATTTACCTAATGAGGCAATGAGGAATAACTATGAGGTAATAAGCCAGGATTACAAACCCATTTTTTTTAAAGAACAATGAGGCAATATTTCACGTACATAGTTTTCTTCGAGAAAACTATTGTTATGTGTCTATCAAACTGTCCCTGATTCCCAATGTTCATCTCCTAATATCTTTTTTCCCCCAGCATATCAGCTTTCAGTTTCCCTGGGAAAATACCTTTGGAGAGATTGTAAAGTCAGGCAGTACGTTTAAACCAAAAATGAACCAAAACAAAGACTTAAATGGAGGCTTGCAAATTTAAATAAAGCAGATTTTTATTCTTTGATCAAAGTTAAGGATCTGGGAAGAAGTTCCTAGCACATCACAAGAGACATGGGAGGAAAATTCTACAAAATACAGAAAGATGTTCTGTCCTTCTTATACATGGAGAAGACTTTGTTCTTAGTTCTCTAATTATTTTGTAAATCTCTAGTCATGTAATCTAACTAAGATTTACATTTTTCTGCAACAGACAGATTCCACTCTGGCAATGTTTATATTTCATGATCTCTTCTCCTATTGTCCATCTAACTGATCACAATCGACCACCTAAGGAGGCTATTAACAGCATATTTCAAAGGTGTGGATTCCTCCAAATGGAAGTACATTACATTCCCAGAGAGGTACGTTTCATTACCAGGGTGAAACATATCAATTCAGGAAAACAGATGGATTCAGATTGATTTAGATGGGAAAATAATGTGTCTTAATAGGAGAGGGATGTAACTGATTGCAGGTATGTGTTATAATTGTTTTACAACAAGTGAAAGGTTAAGGAAACCTTTTCTACAACAGCAAGATAAGAAATGCTTATAGAATGACAAATGTTTAAGGCCCGGTCCCACTGGCCGACAGACGCAAAACGTATGCATAAAGGACACAGTGGACGAGCAAAATTTCGGGGGTGGCTCCATCAACATTTGTCATCCTCTCCAAAAAGTGGTAAAAATTTGCATAAACAGAACGGAAAAGAACGGATGTGGGTAGTTGTAGCGGGGATGTTAAACAGATGTTCATAGGAGCCTAGCGGATGAAAGCGGATGGAAGCAGATGACACCTCCGAAGGGGTTCCGGGGGGATAATTGCGAAGCGGACGCATAGCAGATGAAGCGGATGCATCACGTATGCCTAAAGGAAAGAAAGGGATGCCGCACAGATGTATATCAGATGCAAACCATTCACTGCGCATCCTTCTTATTTCCATGCTACTAACAACATATAGACGTTCCATGTACCTTTTGTTTCCTCCTCTTTCCATTTTTCAGCTGCAGCGGATGTGAGTTGCGAGGATGCCCAGAGATGCAGAGAGGATACAGCGGGTGTTTAACACTGATAAACGGACATAGAACGTTTGTTGCTCATATGTCATGGATTTACATCGTACACAGCGGAAAGTTCATCCGTTCACAAAGTTTTTGTGCCGCTCAAAACTCAGCTCAAAACTTCTTGTGTGGATGAAATCACAGTGGACGGATGCTCGACGGATAGAGCATATGAAACACGTATGCAGTGAGTACACAATGCATCGCGTTTTCCAATGGATGGCAAGCTTTTTTTAAGGTTTTACATCCTCTACATATACAAGAAAACAAATGCCTAACAGCAGGATAACAAATGCCTATACTTAATGCTATAATATATTCTACTACATTTCTTCATTTATTATTATTCCCTTCAAGATGATAATTGTCTCATTTTATCCCACCTAACTGAGCTCGTTCTTTATGAGAAGATGTACTTGAGTTAAGGCCTTTTTTGCTCAACCTTTCAAATTCTCATTTATAATTCCACCAATTTCATCTCAGCAGATGGTAACAGCAGACTGACTTTAAGATCAGAAACTGAACAAGATTGGGTATAGGTATTACTTGGGTGAAAAACCTCCAGATAAGACGAGGAAATTGATGAAATCTTACTCTGAAAGGAGGTGATAGAGAGCTACTTATATCTGGGATACCAGAATCTAGACAATCATTTTATGAGAACAAAGGGAACTCTCAGTGATCAAATAGAATTACAGAATAACAGGGTTGGAAGGGACCTTGGAGGTCTTCTAGTTCAACCTGCTGCTCAAACAGAAAACTATTTCAGACAAATGGTTATCTAATCTCTTTTTAAAAAAAACCTCCAGTGATGGAGCACTCACAAATTCTGAAAAAGCCCTTCCAGTGATTAATTGTTGTCACTGTCGGGAAATTTTGATGGGGGTTTATTGCAGAAATCAAATCCAGAAAGCACACACAGATGATTGATTCAGCAAGATTCATTAACTTCTGTATAGGCATTAACCTTTATGGCAAAATGTACAATACCAGTAGTAGATTCTTCCAAGGTAACACAAGCAGAGAAAAGAATAGTTTCATTTTCAACAGACAAGTCCAGACAAGTATGGCAGCTTCAGTGCTCAGAGCAGACAGCTTAATACACAGTCAGGCCTTGACTACTTCTAGTTTCAGTTTCCAATTCATCTCCCATTGGCTTATCTGTTGCAATGCCTATTCATTGGCTGACCTTGTTACCATGTCTCTGCCAGTTTATGAATATTCTGACAAATTTCTCCTTAGTTCTAAGTTGGATATCTCCTTGATTAGTTTCCATCCATGGTTTTTTGTTTTATTCTTTATAGAATAAGTTGACTCTGTCTTTTCTGTGGCAGACCCTGAGATATTGGAACACTGCTATCATGTCACCCTTAATCCTTCTCATTAAACTAGACAACCCAATTCATGCTACAGTCTTTATATGTTTTAGCTTCCAGACCCTAATCATATTTGTTAGTCTTCTATGCTATTTTGGTAGATTCAGTTCAAATCAAGAAATCAAGTTCAACTGAAAGAAGAGTTCCATTTCAAAACAAAAACACCCACATTGATCCATTAATATGATGTCCATGTGATTTACTGGAGTCCATAATTTTCAACTCAAAATATTTATACCACCCAGCATATATTATGGAGCAAGACATGCAAAATGTGTTCATATCACAGACATGCACACACAAACATAGATACAACAGGGGCATGGCAGTTAAAATACTGTTTAAATTTACTGTCCATCAAATTGCATTGCCTTAAAAACTTTTGCATAAGTGAATGAAGTCCTTATGTGATGAGAAGTAGCATACTATATAAAAATAAACATGAATTTTCCTGCATTTATTTATTACGTTGGCTAGAAAGCTGGATGGAACAGAGTAATAATACTAACAATGTTTGCATTGATCAAATCATGACTGTAGTTGAACTGCTTTTATTAAAATGCATCTCAGGGATGTGGCATTATGACATAACAATGCAACATTCCTTTTGTCAGATTGATGAGTTTGACATTCATAACCTGTATATACCCCTGGGTCATATATAGACTATGCCTTTGGGAAACTCTCCATTAGTGTGCATTAACACTATACATACGTGCTTCAACACCGTCCTTCTACCAAAGGAATGAAAAAGAAATTATCTTGAAAACTCAGCTAAGCAAAAGTGAGCTGGAAATTTTCCTCCATTGTTTAAAAATTAAAAGATAATCTTTGTAACACAAATGGTTTCATGACTTTTAACTACTTGTTGGTTTCAAAAAGAAAGGCATTGAATACAAAAGAAACAATATTCTGCCCTTGCATATTGACATCTCTACGCAAAAACTTTCTATTGTATCTACCCACCCTTTGGACTAGCCCAGTGGTGAGATTCAAAAATTTTTACTACTGGTTCTGTGAGCATGGCTTGGTGGGCATGGTAGGGGAAGGATACCGTAAAATCTTTATTCCCTCCCCATTCCTGGGGGAAGGTTACTGCAAAACATATCAATCCCCAAAACCACAAATCAGTTGTAAAGTAGAATAAACTGGCTCTTTGAACCCAGCAGTATCTAAATTATGAATTTCCTTTGTTTAAGCAGCTTGCCAATGTTGATAAAAGAAAACCTCTCTCTCTTTTTTTTAAAAAAGGTACCCATAAACAAGACCATTATAACAGTCTGAAGTGCAAGCCTAAACAAGGCTGAGATTTTTCTGGTTTGCTCGCATTATCTTCTTTGATATACCATTGATAGTGGTTTTCTGGTAAAAAAAAATTGTATTTTTAAAAAATGTCTTCAGTTCATATATAGCTTATAATTTTTCTGTATTTCTTGCTGCAGAATAGCAGGGAAGCAAAATAACCATTTTCTGTTTTTTGACATTGGGTCCTGCAATTTCCTGTTTATAGTATTTATTGTATCATTATTTCTAAACTTGTTTCTGATTTTAAAACCTTATAATGAGATGAGTCCATGGGAAGAGGGTGTTAAAAAGGCATGACATTGACTGTAACCTACAGTCAAAGCTGCACCCCTCTTTCACAGGAGATACCTTCGAAAGAGTTTTGCTTTGATCATAAATTTGCAAATGACATCTTGATTATTTTCTCAGTCCTTCACCATAGACAGCTATAACCCTGCTCATAAACATTTTGCCGAGTGTTATTTATTTATTTATTTATTTATTTATTTTGTTTGTTTTGATTTGTCAATTGCTTACAAGATAATAGGTATAAGTATATACATAGTTATGAATACATGAAAACTAGAAAATAAAAGTAACAAAAAGAAACAACAGAGACAGTAAGGCCGGCACGTTGGTGCACTATGCATTCCCCCTGAAGACCTGCTGATGGAATGGGGTGAAGGAGAATAGTAAACAGACCAATCGCGGTTTAAAGTTTTTTTGGGGTTTGGGGAAAGAAACCAGACGTCAGATAGGGTATTCCAGGACATATAACCAACTCTGTTGCTGAAGTCGTATTTCCTGTAATCAAGTTTGGTGCGGTTAACCTTGAGTTTTTATCTAATTGGTGTGCTCTTGTGTTGTTATGGTTGAAAGCTGGAAGTATTCATTGACAGGTAAGTCTCATTGCCTTGTAATGATTTTATATACCTATACTTAGATCAGACCCTGAAGATGGCACCAGTGCTAGTTTTCTAGGTACAAGAATTTTCCAAGTCTGGTGGCATAGGGATTCTACAACAAGTAGAAGAGTGGAGAATCTTCTTGTGAAATGATTTCGTGGACTTTCTAACTGGGCTAATATCAGATGCGTAAATATGGGTTCCAGAACTGATGAGCTATATTTGAGTATTGGTCTAGCAAATGTTTTTGTATGTTTCTAGTTTAGTAGTGTGGTATTACGCAGAGAAAAAGCTACGTAGGAATTAGGTTACAACTCTTCATGCCTTTTTGGCTATGTAACGTTTAAACAGTGGGCTCCTAGCGACTTAAGAATCATTAGAGATGATATTCCAAGTATTTCCAGTCAACAAGTGCTCTCAATTCTTCTGTTTGATATTGTGATGACCTATAATAAGATAGGAAATTTAAGCCCCTGTCCATTGCACCAACAGATGAAAGAGGATTAAAATGGAGAAAAACACTTGCCATTCCATTGTTATGTGATTCTTTCCGATTCTGTACTCAAACTGCCTCCGTTTTGCCTTCCTCTCTATCCGTCCCAGGCATGAACCCCGTCTATTGAAACGGTTTCCATCCGCTCAGAGGGTTTGAGCTGCTGCAAAAACCTTTTGCGCGAAAAATGTATCCAATTCATTCGCCGTTCTGCATCCAATAGGCATCCGATAAGCATCAACGATAGGCATTCCGTTCTGCATCCGTTACGACATCCGCTATATCCCGCTCAGGCATTCCCACATCGATCCACTCCACGCTGGTAACGGAACAGGGAGGAAGCAGAACGGACATGGAACAGGATGCAGAACAGATGCGAATGGATGGAGAAAGGATGAAAGCGGATGCAGGCTCACAAAGAAAGCATTTAAAATGGAAAAAACGTTCAGCAGAGGGGACCTATCTGGATATAAAGGATGTCTAGAGGATTCTAAGGATGCAAAAGGGACACATAGTGGAAAACCTATAAAGCACTATAAAAAAGGGGGAGCAACTCATCTGATCTCACTTTCAGACCAGCAAGCCGCAGCTGTGCAGACGCTCTGCAGCCTTCATCTGACTCTTCCTCTCCAACAGCCACCAGTCATGTCCACCAGGATCGTAACAAAAGTCTTTTTGGCAGCCACCATTGTTCTGCAACAGTGCAAAGCCATCTACAGGCTGCTGGAACTCTACTACGAAGAAAAAGAGGTGGCCAAAGAAGCGTCTGGGTCCGAAGATGGATGGAGAAGAGCAGAGTACGGACTGTAAAAAGCTGATGGTGGAGCTGAGGAACGAAGACTCTGCGTTCCATCTCCAGAACTTCAATGAGGAATGCCTCCAGCCATGTTTGAACGAAGTTGTGCAGTGGGCTGACACCAAGGTTGAGCGCAAGGCAAACAACCAAATTCCGGCCCAGCTGGAACCTGGCTCAAGGTGGCACCACTCTGCGCCACGTCTGGCCTCAGGGACCCACAGCTACAGGAGGCCATGCAGTACGGCTGGAGGGGCACCACAACACCATCAGCCATTGTGGTCAGAGAACAGTGGTGCAGGCCCATCATCAAAGAAATACATGGAGGAGCTCCTCCAGTGCCCCAACACTGAAGAAGGCTGGAAGAAAGTTGCAGAGCAGTGGGTATCAGGGGTGGAAACTTCCACCACCACTGTGGAAGCCAATGAATGGCAAGCACGTGGCCTGCAAAAGCACCAAGCCAAGTCGGGTCCACTTGTTTCAACCTACAAGGCCTTCTTCAGCATCGTCCTCTTCACCATGGTCGATGCTAGACTACAACTTCATGTACATCGATGCTTCAGGCAACGGCTCATCTTCAGAATGGCCCAGAGTATAACAAGCCATGACCTTCAGGAGGGCGGTGAAACACAACCTCATCATGTGGCTTTCCCAGATCCAGACCCCTGCCCAACGACACGCTTTCTGGCGCAAGATGTGCCCTACTTCACTGTGGGGGATGATGCCCTTCTCCCTCAAATACCGCAGGAAGCCCTACACCTTCAGACCTGCCTCACCTGTGAAGAGCTGTTCCAGGGCAAGGCAGGTGGTGAGAAGCCTTTGCAAATCCTGGCCTAAAAGGTTCAGGATACTCTCACCACCATGAAGCATTGCCCAGAGACACGTGAGGAGGATCGGTGGAAGCTTGCTGCATCCTGCACAATCTCATGTGCACCCGCTAACTCAGTGTTTGAAGAACCAGGCTCGTGGACCGCCAACAAGGCAATGGGGACATGGAGCATGGGGAATGGAAGGCAAGGCAAAAACCTGAAAGACACTGAGGATGTGCAAGGCCCCAAAGCAGAGCCTCCACGTGAAGGGAAGGAAGAGTGCAAAACTCCTGAAACACTGGTGCAACGTCCCCAGCTGGAGCAGTGGATGGCAAAGACCAGGATGATAGATGCTTAATGGATGCTTCCTTCAGCCTGTCTCATCAACACTGATGAGATTGAGACCAATGTAGTTGGGTGGCCTACAATGAAACAGGGCGTTTTTAATAAAGAGTTGTGTTTATGTTGACATGGTGGATGATTATTACATTATTATTGATAATAAAAGGGCCATAGGTGTGTGCACCTGGGAGGTAGAACCATATAGTCCCCACTATGCTGCACTGGAGGTTTATTTATCCCACAGCTATTACCCATCCCAAAGGTATCCCTGCCACCGGCCAACTGGCTATCTACCCATTCCACAAGCAAATGCAAGGCTTAAACGCAGTTCTAAAAGTTTCCAAGACTTATTAAAAAAAAAGAAAATGAAGCAAAGTGTGTGAATCAAAGAAGCCTTTATTAACAACAACTGTAAAAAAAAATGACTCCAAGTCAAGTGTCCAAATAAAGTCACAGGGTAGCCCAGCAAGCCAGTCCTCTGGCACTCCTCTTGGTCACTTGGGAGGTGTGGACCCGTTTATTGGCGGCAGTCTCAGGGGTGAAGGGTCCAGGGTGCTGTGGAGGTGGCTGTGCTGGAGTGCTGTCTGAAAGCGCCACGGGGTGCCTGGCCCGAAGAGGACAACAGGTGATGGTGGTGTTGAGAAAGCCTCGGACAGCTGGCAAGACCCAGTGATGTTGAGAGCACCTTTCCTCCATGCCAAATGTGGTGTCAGCCCCTATTGAGGACAGATGTACTGAAGGCCGGGCCTTGTGCTGTGGGGTGGAAGAAGGAGAGTGTAAGTGGGCTGTCTGGTCTGCAGCTGGGTGAGAACTGGCGTTGATTGGCATCAGTGGTGTGGGTGGCATCAGTGTCAGTGGGTGGCATCATTGGCATGGGTTTGGATCGTGGCATCAGTGAACCAGTGCAACGGTGGTTCGTCCGATGACTCTGTGCCTGGACTGGAAGGGCTGCTCCGCTGTGCTGCCTGGACCTCCTGGTAGCCGTAGCCCTGGTAGTGAGGGGCTGTGGAAAGCCTTGGAATGGGCGGGACATCACCGTGGGGTGGAGGAGGCAGCACCTGGACTGGTGGAACAGGTGCCTCTGGGGTCTGGAGGGTTGTGAAGCCAGCTCCGGTGAAAATCCGGTCCATTCACCGCTGTACTAGGGGTTCCGCCAATGTCCGTGAGGGTCTGATTGACATCAAGGTGAGGAAGGGCTTGTTGGTTGGAGGATGAGGAGTCGGTGTGGACGCAGCTGAGAGAGGAGATCTATGCTGCTTCACAGATGGTGTCCCTGATCTCCCAGCAGGACAGTGGACTCTGCCCCTCTGGTCTGGCTCTCTGCTTTCTGTGGAGGTGAGAGCTTGGGGGTGGATGTGGGTAGGGCTTGTGGTGCGATGTTGCTGTCTCCTTTTCTCCCACCGCACCAGGGAGTCTCCACGCGCTCCACCAATGTTAAAACACCTGTCCGTGGGGTTCTCCCTGTGGCCACCGGCTGATCTCCACAAAACCTGCCTGGAGACAGGAGCTGACTCTCGGCCAAAGAGGACGCGCTTCTCAGCAGGCTCCAGAGAGAGAGGGTAGTGAGAAGGGGCTTCTGTGCTCCTCAGTGGTGAATCTCACCATCCAGGAAGTTGCACCTGGCCAATGATGTAGGTCTGCGCTGTCTGTCAGCTTAAACCAACTGGCCTGGCAAGATTTCTTCACAAGGTGGCAGCTTCCATACCAGTGTGCATCTGCTTCCACCAGCCGAGGAGCACCTCCAAAGTGTAGCCCATTCTCTCTGTCTTCTCTCTCCAAAGCACCCTGCCTCCTTTTGGTGTCCCTGTACAGCCAGTGTACCTTCCACCACAGATACGTCATTCTCTGCTCGTGGGCCCACATCCAGCACCTCATCCTCATGTTCCTCCTCAATGGAGTTTTGCCTCCTCTCCCATCCCCGCATATGCCTCTTCCTCACCTTTGGCAGGACAGATGGGGCGCCTCATCAGAGGGCCTCCCAGGTAGTAGGGGCGTGGTTCCTCCACACCACTCAACCAGCAGCAGCACCAGCAGGATCATGCATAATCATCATCAATCACCAGCAGTGATCAAATAATCAATCATCAGCAGCAGCAGCAGCACGCACAGGGCAGCAGCAGCACCACGCAGGACCAGGAATCAGCAGCAGCAAGTAAGCACCTAGCAGCACCAAGCAAGACCAGGAGCACGAGCAGGACGCAGGAGCAACTGAGCAGGATGGAGGACGAGTAGGATGATGAGCAGCTTCATGCAGAGTACGCAGCAGCAGAAGCACGCACCGCCAAAGGAGCAGCTTTCAAGCAAGAGTAAGCACGAGCAGAAGCACCCACCGGCAGGAGCACCTCAGCAGAGTAAGCATGAGCAGACAAGCACGCATCACGCGCCAGAAGCATCAGCATCAGATCCTCCAGAAGCAGAAGCAGCAGAAGCCCCAAGCAGAGCAGAAGTCAGGGACAGGGGACAGGGGGGTGGCCTTGTCCCTCTTGCCAGGGATGGCGGCATGTTCTTGCTTTCTCTTCTTCCCCATGGTTGTGGGGTTGCTGGCTGGCAGGGAGGCTGGCAGGGAGGCTTGCAGGCAGCCCAGCCACCAAGGCTGGCAGGCAGGCTGGCAGCAGGCTGGCAGGAGCCTGGCAGAAGAAATGGCAGGCAGGCTGGCAGGAAGCCTGGCAGGCAGGCTGGCAGGAAGCCTGGCAGGAAAGGCTGGCAGGCAGGCAGGACTAAAAGGCTGGCCAGGCAGGCTGGCAGCAAGGCTGGCAGGCAGGCTGGCAGGAAGGCTGGCAGGCAGACTGGCTGGCAGGGAGGCTGGAAGGCAGGCTGGCAGCAAGGCTGGCAGGCAAGCAGGCACCAAGGCAGACAGCAAAGGCTGGCAGGGAGGCAGGCACCAAGGCTGGCAGGGAGGGCTGGCAGGAAGGCTGGCAGCAAGGCTTGCAGGCAGGCATGCAGGCAGGGCAGGCAAAGCAGTCAATGCGTCTGCAGCAGGTCTTTTCCTCCGAATGGTGACCTGCTTCCGAGCTGCTTTCCTTTATATTCCGCGGGCTTATGCAATCATCCCCCCGCATGTGCAATTAACACTCAGCATCCGTTAGGCTTCCCGCTGTGCATCCGCTAGGCTTACCGCTCTGCATCCGCTTCAATCTGCTGTGCATCCGCTGTGCATCCGCTTCATCCGCTCGGCATCCGCTCTGCATCCACTCTTTCCGTTCCACGTCCGCTTTGCTGAGGTCACGGAAGCCTAGCGGATGTGCCATCTGCTCCCATCCGCTTCCATCCGCTAGCCTTACGTTCCGCATCCCGCTTTCCATCCGCTCTGCGTCTCTCGCCGCGTCGTCCTTTCCCAGTTATCCGCTCTGGTTATGCAAAATTTTTGCCCTTTTGAGGGGCGGATAACAAAGGATGGAACATTGTCCTTTTTACTAACGTTTTGCATCCGTTGGGCAGTGTGACAGGGCCTTTAGATCTATTGCATTTTATTGAGTGATATCAAAGCACTATACTTTAATTAAGTCACATAAAAGCAATAACAATAATACATATTCAGCAGTAAAACAAACAATTTCATCTAAGCATCCCTCAATAAATCATTCCTTAGGTGAAAATGCTGTCCAGAAACTTTCTTTGTATGACAAAATCTACCTCTTGGTTCAACTAATATCTTGTTCTTCCTTACTGTATTGTGCTACAATTTCCCAATGCTGCAAACTTTTTTCTTCATATAGCCGATACTGAATTTCTTGTAATCTAATAGGCATATTTTTTTCTACTAATTCTCCTTTCTGCTCTTTGAAACAAGGGCAAATGTTGACCTAGCTTTTAGGAAATGAATTTAGTTCCTAATTCATTTCACTGTGATGCTCACTAACATCTAAAATTTCATGTAATTTTAGTGGTTTCCCTTATCATTCTCCAAAATCAAATTCTTTAAGATTTCTGGAAGCAAACTGTGCTCTTTGTATTACTTTAGTAACTGGCAATTTGGCAAGGTTTTAATTATAAATTGTTTCTCTTATGATTCTTAATTTCTGAAACAATTATCTTTTAATACAACCTGGCAATTCCAATTATAATATCCGAATAATGCTGATCCGAAAACACAGTGAGTGATGGCAGAATAATATGTAAGATTATTTTCTTTGCTACTTCCACCCCCCACCCTCCCCATGAATAAAGATGAAGAAAATCTTGTAAGAAAATCACTTTTTGAGAAAAGACAATAAGCTATGGTAACTAACACCTTTCCTGGAGCAATGCTAAAAATAGTGTTGAAGATTTGTTTGTCTTATGGATAAGCTTGTCTTATCCATGCTTTAAAATAGACACAATCAATGAACCTGAAGGAAATCCTGACCAGTTTAAGTTCAATTAAATTTTGATCTAATCACCTTCCTTGATTTGAATTCTAAACATAGCGTGAACTCTGCCAAATCAGATCATGTCAACTCAGAAGAAAAACAGTTAGTACCAATATTATTAGGCCTGCTCGTTAAAGCTAAAAGCAACTTTTTTATGGGTGGAGGTGCACAATTAATGAGCAGTGTGATCACAAGTTGTTTGTCAGGTTCCCAAGTAATGAAATCCATTTTAAAAGAAAAATAACAAAGTTCATCTTCAAAAAGATTTCTTTTATTTGGGAAAGCATTAAATTGGCAAAGTCCATGGTAATTCCAGATCTGATCCAACCTGGAATTACCCCACAATATTAGAAGTTAGAAACAACCCCCAAAAGTCACATTCTCCAATAGAAGTATTTCAACATTGCTTGATGTCATAAATCTCTACCTCCAAAGGCTCAAGCCCAGACAGCTCATTTCCCATGGGAAAGATGATCACCTAGTCATAAAACTCTCTTTATCTCCACTCCTCCCCCCCTTAGGAATGTGTCATGCCTGAAACCCTTCCCCCCATTACTGCCACAGAGAAAATAAGAAAAGAATATATACTAAGATAAACTAAAATGGCTACACTTATGTCAATTTTAGGCTTGACATTGTCTTTTTTTCATTGAGGGTAATCTGATTTGAGTACTGACTCTCTGGCACACCTGTTGAGTCCAGTTTTACTGTACATATCTTGGAGACAATAAAGAATGACTCACTCATCATCTGTCATTTTTTCTAAACTATTAGTATTGACTAAGTCTGTCACTCCAATCCAAAATAATAATTTGTATCATTTGACATTATAGCGATAAAGATAATTCTAATGGAAGTAATCACAGTATTGGGATTCTTTTTAGTTTAAGTGAAGACTTTTACTCTCCATTTGGTAAATTTCAGTTTTGATGTTCAACATCATGCCTTCACTTTCATTTCTAAACTATTGGAGGACAAAAATCAATAAGCAGCCAAAAGCCAAGCATAACCTGCTATTACATACCACATCTGACACTTTAGTCAATACACAGTGAGTGGTGAAAGACATGAAATGGCAGAAATGCATTTGCTTTATGTCCTTATTAATTGTTTCTTTTTCAAAAGCTTGACATATATATTTTTTTCATAATTGTTCCAAATGCGACAACCCTTTTTGGAAAAAGAGTTTCTATATTGGAGGAAAGTTAGAATATATTGATACAGATATTATTCCTTTCCTCCATCCCCAAATATTCTGATATACTGCCTTATGTGGGGTGGGGGAAGAATGCCAGGAGCTCCCCAAGTAAAGCAAAATTAGGCAATTAGGCAGCAGCAGTATAGGAAGATTCTGGAAGCAGATTACTTTAATGACAACTGTGAAGACATCATTTTATATTGTCCAGGAGAAAGCAACAGTAAGCCATTTTTGTGTTTGGCAGGAAAGTCCAGAGATAGGTAAGATTAAGTTATTAATAGTGGACCTCTTAATTTTTCCTCAATATGCAACAATAAATGTCAAGGACCCTTCTAGTCTCTCGAAGAAAAGGATTAGTGGAGGCATGATAACTATCTTCCAGTATTTGAGCTGTCACAGAGAAAAGGGGATTGACTAATTCTCCAAAATCCCAAAGAGCAGGACAAAACCTAGAAGTAAGGAGGAATTCCCTGACAGTGAGAATCATCAATCAATAGATTGGATTGCCTTCCAGAATTATGGGTGCTCTATTATTGAAGGTTTTGAAGAATAGAGTGGGCAACCATTTGACTGAGATGGTATAAAGTTCCTGTCTTGAATAGAGGTTGGATTAGAAAATCTCCAATGGTTCTTCCAGCATATGATTCTATGTTCTAAAATCAGTTAGATGAGGGTAAATTAAAACTTTCAGATGTCTAGTTATTGATGTTGCCCAGATGGAAAGGAAAATACAAATCTGCAAAAATAAATTTGGACTGAAAGAAGCATAAACCTGGGAAAACTCAGCTTAGTGGAAAATGAAATGAATCAACTACAGATTGATATTTTAGGCATCAGAGAATTGAAATGGACTGGAACTGGGTTTTTATTTTTCAATCAAAATATCATACTGCTTAGTACTCAGGTCATGAAAAGAGGAAACAGCACTGATTTCAAAGTCAGAAAGGATATAGTAAAATTAGTATTTGGGTTCAATACAGTGAAATAAGCCAATAATTTCAATAAACTTTGCAGACAAGCTCTTAATATGATGGTTATTCAGTTTTATGCCCAGACTATTGATGCACTATTGACATTTATGAGTGTTATGGTCAAATTTAATCTGAAATTGTCAATACACGCTAGCAAGGTGTGTTCTATGCTGCTTCTGTTTGGAAACTGTGGAAGCTATGCTGCTTCTGGTTAGAAATAATGAGAAGTATATAGTCAGGCTGTGTGGCCCATAAAACCAAATGAAGCAGGAGAATCAATGCCTGACAAATAAGTTATTTTTTTATTGCTAACACATTCTCCAAACAACCAAAGCTATAACTATATCATGTATAGGGCCATGATTGTGAACCTAAGGCACGTTTGCTGGAAGTGGCATGCAGAGCCATTTCTCCGTGAACTTCAGCCATTGCCTGTTGCTCTTCCGGGTTCCAGCCATCTGTCTTGAAACGTGTGGGAGCACTGGAAATCGGAAGAGCAGCTCCCCATTTTGCATGTGCATGCTGGCCAGCTGGTCTTTGTGTGTGTGGGAGCACTAGAAACTGGAAGAGCAGCTCCTCGACCAGATGGCTGGTGTGCATGCATGCGCTGGGAATCTGAAGTTCTGGTTTCTGGCACTCCCGCGTGATATGCTAGGGAGCTGCTCTTCTGGTTTCTGGTGCGCACGCTCCTGTTTCAGCACTCATTGCCGCAAAGGTTCACCACCACTGCTATTGGGGTACAGACCATGGTGACACAGTGGTTAGAATGCAGTATTACGGGCTAATTCTGATGACTACCAGCATTTCGATACTCACCAGCCTTCCATCCTTTCGAGGTCAGTAAAAGGTGGATCTAGATCAGTGGGGGCAATATGCTGACTCTGTAAATTGCTTAGAGAAGGCTGTAAAGCTTTATGAACCAGTATATAAGTCTAAGTGCTACTGCTATATATGAAAGGCAGTTGATATAGAGATTAAGACATCTGATTAAGACACTGAGAGATTGTGAGTTCTAATCTGCCTTGGACATGAAGTCAGCTGGATGACCTTGGATCAGTCACTTTTTCTTTGCAAGTTTTTTTTTCCCCCTGAAGTGATTTGCTGTTGCCTCCTAAGAGGAGGCAATAGCAAAACAATTATAGAAAAAAAACATTACAAAGAAAACATAGAGCATAGGGCTGGAAGCATAGGGCTGAAAGGAACCTCAGAGGTCATCTAATTCAACCCTTTCTTTAAAGTAGGAGATCTTATACCACCCCTGTTGTGGTTCACTGGCAACAGGTACAGACAGCTGAGGTCTCAGATCGCGAGGACTCAGATGAGGGGCCTGTGTGTGATGTAGGGATGAGGCCAGGACCAACAGTACCTTATGATTCTTCACAAATGTATCTTTTCTTTTATGTATACTGAGAGTATTTGCACCAAGACAAATTTCTTGTGTGTCCAACCACACTTGGCCAATAAAGAATTCTATTCTATCAGGGAGTGGAATGCTGCTTTTGGAGATTGTGTAGGTTGGCAGCAGTGATGAAGAGGTTCCTGAGGAGCCAGTGCCCAGAGTGCAGCACACAGGACTGCTCAAAGGAAAGAGCAGCTGCAGCAGCACAGGTGACTTGGGAGTAAGGCTGTAAGGTAATGGTCCCTCCCTCAAGAGATAAAAGCCAGCTGAGAAACTGGAGTTCTTTGCAGTAAGTTTTTTCACTCAAGCCTTGTGGACATTCGGAATATCTTGGTTGGTGTTTGGAGACTCTTTGTGTTTGAAATATTTCTTAGTAACTTTATCTCGTGTTCTTGGATGTCTTGCACCACCTTGGCAAGGCTCATTCTTATCAGAGATAATTAATTTGAAAGAGCCTTTTAACTGTGAAGGAATGAAATTCAGAAAGAATCATTAAAAGATTTTTCCGTTATCTCTGTTTCGTGTTTGTTTCCTTGGAACAAGGTTTGGGTCAGAACAATCCCAAATAGGTATCAATCTTTTCTTGAAAATTTTCAGATGTCAGCTCCTACGGGAGGTCATTGAAACTGGTTCAATAAAACACTTCACTCACAGTCTTAATGTAACAATGTGTATTTATTTTGACCTCCTCCAATAGCAGCAACAAACAGAAAGTCCGAGTAAAGCCAGTGTTGAGAGCATCTTGCCTCTCAGTGCTGTTTATATTTCCTGTTCACCCCCCCANTGAGAGCATCTTGCCTCTCAGTGCTGTTTATATTTCCTGTTCACCCCCCCATTAATTAGCTAACATCTGCCCTTAGCAAAACACCCAACATCCATCTACAGCAATCTCGTGAGCTACCACCCAACCCCCCAAATAACACCTTCCCCCTCCCCAAGTGTTGTCCTTCCACCTCGATCCATTCGATATTCCCTATGTGGAATGTTGACGAGCCGAAATGACATCCCAAGGTATTTCCCGGCTGGTAAGAGTGGGAGGCGTTTTGCTTTGAGCTTTGGAAAATGCCAAACAACTGATAACGCAGTTTCCCAGCCAGTCCCACCAAAGTGGGGAGGGGCAGTTACTCCTGGCTTTGTTGGCTGTCATCAACATTGATTTGGGACCTTCCAGGTAGATAACCCCAACCATAGTGACATGTTGGGCTTCATTTTGTCAGCAGCATTGTTGAAGCCCGACACCAGGGATGAAGCACTCACAATACTAGGAGGCAAACTTATGCATTGATTATTCTTACTGTCAGAATATTTTTCCTTACTCTTAGCTTGGATTTCTCTTTAACAAGCTTCCACCCTTTAGTTCTTTCCTGCTATTTGGTGCTTTGGCGAATAAGTCAATCCCATATTCTCCACAACAGCCCCTCAAGTACTAGGAGACAGTTGTCATGCCTCCTATAATTGTTCTCTATACTTAGCTACATAAGGTGGCTCAATGGTTAAGACGCTGACCTTGTTGATCAGAAAGATTGGCAGTTCGGCAATTTGAATCTCTAGTGCCATGTAACAGAGTGAGCTCCGTTACTTATCCCAGCTTCTGCCAACCTAGCAGTTCAAAAGCATGTAAAAATAGAGACCACTTCAGTGGGAAGGGGACAGCATTCCATGTGCCTTCAATGTTTAGTAATGCCAGCTACATGATTACGGAAACATCTTTGGACAGTGCCGGCTCTTCAGCTTTGTAATGGAGATGAGCACCATCCCCTAGAGCTGGAAATGGTTAGCATGCATGTGCAAGGAGAACCTTGACCTTTATACTTAGCTCACTCAATCATTCCTAATACAGTTTAGCCTCCTGAACCTTCATCATCTTTGTTGCCCTTTTCTGCATACTTTTTAGAGTCTCAGCATCTTTTATTTTTCATCATGGTGACTAGAATTAGATTCAACATTCCAAATGTGTCCTCAGTTGTATGGTACAAAGCGATATTATCATTTTTCAATGCTATTCCACTGTTTTGTTTTTTTGAAAATTTTATTTGGATTTTCACAAAAAACAAAATACAAATAAAACATCTTTTTTGAAAAGAGCATGGTCCCAGGTTATCATGGTCTCCCAGGTTTCAACTTCTTCATACAGACACGAAAAACTGCGGGGTCAATTTCATGGGCTCATGGTTTTATATTCTATAGTTCAATATCTTAATTTACCGATTTATATTTCCTACATAGTTTTGTTCCGCCTAGTTTTAATTTCGTAGCAACTTTTTTTAATTATCTCAATTCAAATCATTATATTTATACTTTTTGTCTGTGCACTGCTTAAAATCCTTGAGTAATTATCTTCTTGATTAAACAATTTTTCCTTGTAGTTACCAGAGTATGACCCTTATATCCTTTCAAATTTTGTCCATGTCAAACTCTCATTAAATCTCAATTGTATAGGGCTGTTGGAGCATTATTCAGCCTGTTGCATGATAGAGTACATAAAGTTCAATTGGATTTCTGCTTGGTAATTCTTAAAATAGACACTATATTTCTTAAAAAAAAACATTATCATCTAATATGTAAATTAACACACATTTCGCATGTGCCAATTCAATGTACTATCCTATTAATATGCATTAAAATCTGTAACATTTATTTCCGAATAATATCATACCTTCTTTTGGGACCACTTATAACGGAACTTTCCATGATTAATTCTTTTTTCCTCCTTATTTCTTACTTAAGCTTTTTAGATAAAGATCATTGACTAAATAATTAAAATGTTGTCCTTTAATTTCTCGTCAAATCCATTTTATATGTCGTTTATTTCCATTAACAAACATCTCCACTACCATTACAATAAGATATTTTCATATCAGTATTTCAATTCATCGTACGACTGTGTTGCAAAGACTTATTATTGCTGTATTAACGAATCTACTGATGTACGCACTTACAGAATCCTTTTACAAAATTATTTTCGCCCATTATCTCTACAAAAGCTTATGGCTTCCAACTCCTTATGTAGTATTCTCGATGTTATCTATCCCATTTCTCGCTTGTTTATGTCTTTTACACTTGCTTTTCGTTGGTTTTTCTTCTCTCGCTCTCTCTCCTTGCCTATCCTTTTTGCCCCCCCATGTCCTCTTCTACTTCCACTCTCCTCATCGTGTAATCCGCTCTGTCTGTGTGCCTTCTAATATTGTATAGCTTATCTTTCAAATTGGACCTTCTTCTTTTTGGTGGCTTGCTTTTTTCTTTTGTACCTTAAACTGTTTCACTCTTCTTTTTCCCGCCTTTTCTTTTTGGCTCTCCTATCGTTAAAAACTCATACCTTTTGATTATTACAGGAGATGGCTTCTCTCTTGTGTCACCAAGAACAAGTCCTTCTTGTTCTGCAAGCATATTTCTTGGGTTGCTTCTCATTAGTTCCAGATCTCCATTTCTAAAACATTGAAACACGCGAGTCCTTCTTGTCATCTTCTTTTCCATTTTTAAAGCATTCGTGTTTTCAGCTTCTTCTCAAGAGTGATACCATTTTTAAAAACCTCTTTTAACCCAACTCCAGTTAATGTTAGTCATCTAGATGCAAAAAACCAAAACTCACCAAGTATATCCAAATAATCCAAGGCTGGCCTTCTACTTGCTCTCTTTTTTCCAGCTTTGATCCTCTTTGGGGTTCTATTGTTTTGTTACCACGTTTCAGTTAAAATGGTGTCTTTGAGGAATCTTGCTAGGTGAGATTTCACTGTAGGGTGTGGGGAGTGTCTTTTAGTTACGTTCCATTCTTAGTTTCAGACAGTCTGGTTGCGCTGACTTGCTGTCTTTTTTCCCACTTTATCTTCCTGGCGGTTCTATCTATTTTTAGCCAAATTTCCATTAAAACTGTATCTCAAGATATTCTTATGGCAAAAGTTTCCATTTTAATACAGTTTCCATTCCTTAATTCCAGGCAGTGCTCCTCCATATTTTCACAGACTCCTTGCCTTGTATCTTTTTTTTCCTCCCTTTCCAGCTTTTAAACGTTTTAAATTGTCCAGAAAGTCTTTATGATCCTTGACTTGATTTGCCCGCTTAGATTGCCTATTAATGTTCAAAGTGACAGTTGTTTTTCCATTTCTTGCTTAAGTCTCTTAGCTGTTAGGTATAAGGAAAGGAAGAAAAAAACCTAATCCGTTTCCTTCTCTCTCTCCTTTGCGAGCTTCAAGAGCTTCTTTGGAGAACAATCGTGCTTTAAGATTTAAATTCCAGGCGGTACCTTATTGTTTGCTTTATTGCTGTTTGACCCGATCAACCAAAACTTTCTCTTCGTTAATCTTCCTCCGGGTACTGCACTTCTTTTCTGCGGTCAAGTTCTCTTTGTGGTCCCGTATTTGGGACCACCGCTGCTAACTGCCTTTGGAAAGGAGTAATGCCAACTGGGGAGGAGAGATGCAGCTCTCCTCAACCCTGCAGGCAGTCTCTCCCCTCTTCACCACCTCTACGGGGTGGCTTAGCCCTGAAACCAGCTGGCTTGGGGCGCTCCAGCAGTTAACATGGATCGAAGCCTCGGAGAGACGAGGTTTCGGTCTTTCACTGAAGAAGCTCAAAACCGGAAGCCAATGCTATTCCATTGTTGATGCAGCCCAGAACTGCATTGGACTTTTTGGAAGTTTCAGCACACTCCTGGCTCATAGTTTATACTAGGTCCACTAGAACACCTAGATCCTTCTCATAATTATTCCTGTTGAGCCAGATACCACATGTTCTATACTTATGCTGCAGGGACTTGACCTCAATTATAACAGCACACAGGTAACTGAGTTGATCTTTGGGACAGATCATGTACTGCTCATGTGCAAGTGCCAGGTTAAGCTAAAAGAGACAAAACAAAGCCAATCTATTTCCACAATATGACCCTGAACATTTTTGAAACATGTACTTGCCATTTTTAAGGAGAATATCAGGAATTGTTCTGAACTCTTGAACCTCAGTGACAGGGAAGCAGGCAAGTTGTGAAATGAAATTTTAAAAATTGTAAAGGATGAATATGAAGATATCTTCCAAAGACCAAGAATAAAAAAAAATGCAAAATGGATGTCAAAAGACAGAGTGGGAATTATCAAGAAAATTCAAGAAAAATAAAAAATCCAAAAATGTATTTAGCAGACTAGTTCAAAGAGCTAGGAAGCACAAAAAATAATGTTGTAATGATGTTCGTAAAGACATCCAAGATAGAACTGTCACATAAAAGCAATAAACTCAAAAAGTATTTCCAACCTTTAAGCTGCAGGATGTCAATAGACAGGTAGCAACTAGAACATAGAACATAGAATAATAGAGTTGCAAGGGACCTTGGAGGTCTTCTAATCCAACCCCCTGCTTGAGCAGGACATCCTATACCATTTCAAACAAATGATTGTCCAATCTCTTTATGAAAACTGTTAGGAATCTGTCCACCAATTAGTTGGGTTGGCAATATATAAACCAACAATGTATGTTTAAGACAAAATCACTGTATTGATTTATACTATATTCTGATTGGTTTATTATATTGCAAATTACCATAAGAGGGAGCTAGAGATCATAGCTTGCTCTCTCTGACATTCTGTCTCTCTGACATTCTGTCTCTCTGACATTCTGTTGCTATCTAAGGTTCTCTGTTGTATTTATGCTGTGCTTATACTTTGATATTTTTGTTTACTGTAAATGACAGAGGNCAAGGGTTATTCTGTACATATCATAACAAAAACCTTCAGTGATGGGGCACCCACAACTTGTGAAGGCAAGCTATTCCATTTGGCTGATTGCTCTCAGTGTTAAGAAATTTCTCCTTAGTTCTAGGTTACTTTTCTCTTTGGTTAGTTTCCATCCATTGTTTCTTGTCATGCCTTCTGATGCTTTGGAAAATAGTTTGATTTCCTTGTCTTTGTAGAACCCCTTAAATATCAGTGCTACCATGTCATCCCTATTCCTTTTTTCTTTTCATTAGATTGAGTCAAAGGACATCAAAGAAAGTCCATACAACTCCTTATTTTTTTAAAGAGATAGTATTTACTTACCTTGCTAGTAAATTAAATTGATACTAGATTAGCCCTCTGTGATTACCAATCAGAAGACCACCAGATGACATATTTACAGAAATATGGCAAGTAACAAAGAGGAAACAATTCAACTATGCCTAGCAACCTGAATCATGACACAGTTGCCAAACATTAACACCTTGATTTAGACCAGACAAAGGAAAAGCTACACAGAAGTCTTAAACTAATTTTATTAAGATGGATTATAGTAATATAATGTTGTAATTCTGATTGTTTTACCTCCTCTCATTTTTATGGTCATGTAAATTGGATGTGTTTGCATGGGTGTGTGTGTGTGTGTGTGTGTGTGTGTTTGTATGCCTTCCTGATATGTTTATACATACCTTCTTCTTGTTTCAGACTTAAGCCGTGATAGAAGACTTAACAGTGTGCAATCTATTGTACAAGATCCTAAATTTTACATGCTAGCAAAGTGATATTTAAGATCATTCAACACATATTAGTGTGATAGAAAATGCTCTATGATGGATATTAAAGCTATGGAAAGAAATGTAGATGGCACAAGAAATATCATTCAAATCATCATTAGGAAAACAAGAAAAGCCCTCCCAAAAATAATACATGTGTCATTGTTTACATAAAAGTTTTTGATTGTGTTGATCATGTCAAGCTTTGGAACATCTTTTGAAAAATGGGAATCCCAGAACATCTCATTGTCCTCATGAGAAATCTTAACACAAGACAGTAAAATATTTCATTGTTTTGTTAAACAACCCTAACATCAGATGGATTCCACCAATTATACAGACAAACCCAAATAAAATTGAGATGTTTTCAGTTATATATATCATGTTTCTCATATAATAAGGCCAGGTCTTATTTTGTTTTGAGCCCCGAAAAAATGGCTAGCCTATCTTTTTGGGGGTGACTTAATTCTCCCCCCTTGCATCTTCGCATGGGCGTGATGGCTTGGGTGTTGACCTTGGCGTTGGTGGGGCACTTTGTATCGGGGTCAATGAAGGCAGCACCATATCCAGGTGTGCAACAAAACTGCTTCCTAACGGCAAGCCCCCCCACCATTTCCCCATTTTGCATGTTTTAATATAGGCCTTAATTTGGGGGGAGGGGCTTAATTTCATTTCATGCCTATAAAACATGCTGAGACTTTCTTTTGGGAGAGACCGTATTGTTGGAGAAACAGGGTAGAACTTAGATCTACAAACTAATATGCTTTTTTTCTTTCTTCAACTAAATCTTTGTGGTTTCTGCTTCTTCAATATTATGATTCAACAATTCTCTTCTAGGACTTTTATAGTCTATTTTTAGAATGCAGTTCAAACTCACTCATTTCCCCCATTTTTATCTAAACCTTTCTCCTTTTTTTCTCCCTGTGGAAAATTTATTCTTTTTTTTTTATTACAATGCCTCCTTCTTGCTTGCTTGCTTGCTTGGTAATAGACATCCAAGCTGCATGTAGATTAGTTTTCTACTACACACGTTTTAAATTATCCTTCTTCCTGGATGAGCTGTGTCAAGTAGAGAAATACATTTTTTCTTCTCAGTGCAATATTCTAGATGATAGAGAAGAATTCTACTTGTTCTCTTAAGGCTAGGTCGCATTGGCCGACGGATGCAAAACGTATGTAAAAAGGACACAGCGGACGAGCAAATTTTCCATCCGTTGTTATCCGCTCCTCAAAAGTGCCCCTAATTTGCCATATAACAGAGCGGACGACAGACAACGGGAAAGGAACTGGACATGGGGAAGGACGTAAGTGAGGATGTTAAGCGGATGCTTCAACGGAAGCCCTAGCCGTATGGAAGCGGATGACACATCGCAGGCTTCTGTGGGAGATTAGCGAAGCAGACTTGGCAGCGCAAGAGAGGAGCGGACTGCAGAGAGATGCAGAGTGGATGCAGAGCGGATATAGTGGAGTGCATAGCGGGTATGCCTAGGAATGCATAGTGGATTCCTAGCAGATGCAACAGCGTTCACCTTCACATGCGGGGAGGATGCCATTGTGTTCAGCCCGCGGATATTAAAAGATGCGCTCGCAGCAGGTCACCATGGTCAGAGGAAAGACCTGCTGCCAGAGCACCTTTCAGCCAACAACCATGGGGAAGAGAGGAAGCCTCTGCTACTCACTGCCCAGCCCTAGCAAGAAGGACAGGACCACCATCCCATCCCCTGTCACTGAAATCTGCTTCTGCTGGGGCTTCTGCTGCTGTGTTTGACTTTCTGCTGGTGCTGGTGCGCTGGTGCTGGTGCTTCTGCTGGTGCTGCTCCTGGTGCTGGTGCTGTCTGCTGGTGCTGCTCCTGGGTTCTGGTATTCTTCTGCTGGTGCTGACTTCTGGCTGGTGCTGACTCCTGGTGCCTGGTGGTGCTGCGTGGTGCTTCTTGATCCTGCTGCTGCTGCTGCTGGTGGTGGTGTTTGTGTGGTGGACCAGCCCTATAACGCCTCAAAGGCCATTCTGATGAGGGCCCAGAAGGCCCTGCCAGCAGCGAGGAGGAGGCACCGACACCACAGATGCCACTCGACGCTACAGAAATGCCCGATGCTCACCTTGGATCACCTGCAGACCTAGACAGCCCCACTACCTCCTCGTTCCTCCACCCCACACCAAGCTGGCTAGAACATCCTGTCATCGGTCTTGGACTGCATCTCCATTTCATGAGGAAGGCCTTTTCAAACATCCGGGACTGAGCCAGCTCTCTGAAAGCTTCCTCCCCAACCATCTCCTGTTGTCTCTCGGGGCCAGCACCCCAATGGCACCTCAGAACCAGCACTCAAGCCACTGCCACCTCCACAGCACCTGGACCCTTCACCCCTGAGACATGGGCACGCCTCAGAGTGACTGGAAGAGTGCCTAGAGAACGGGTTGCTACCTGTTGACTTTATCTTTGCTTGGGACACATTTCTTTGTTCATTTTGCTTTTTTAAAGGTTTATCTTTTTTTTGGGCCCTCCCCAAAACACTTGGTTTAGTTTCTTTTGTAAATAAGTCTTGTTGAGAACTTTTTAGAAATGGTTTAAAGCCTTTGTGTGCTTATGGAATGGGTAAGGATAGCTGTAGGAATGGGCAGGGATACTGTGGACATGGGTAATAGCTATGGGATGGGTAAGGATAGCAATGGGAATGGCAGGGATACGCTGGGGATGGGTAATAGCTGTGGGATGCGTAATAGCTGTGGATGGGTAATAGGCTGTGGGGATAGATAAACCTCGTGCAAGCATAGTGGGGACTGTATGGTCCACCTCCGCAGGTGTCACACCTACGGCCCTTTATTAATCAATAACAAATTTAATAAATTATCAAACAACTCTTTATTAAATGCCCTGCTTCATTTTGTACGGCCACATCAACATATATGGACAATCTCATCAATGGTGATGAGACCAGGCTGAAGGAAAGCATCCATTAAGCAATCTACCATCTGTCTTGCCATCCACTGCTCCAGCTGGGGAGTTGTACCAGTGTTTCAGGAGGTGTGTGCTACTTCCTCTCCCTTCACTGTGAAGCTGCTGTTGGGGCTGGCACATCCCAGTGTCTATCAGGTTTACTCTTGCCTCATATCCACAAGGCTCGCAATGTCCCCATTGCCTTGTTGGCGGTCCACGAGCGCTGTTTCTTCAACATCTGGGTAGTGGGTGCGCATGAGATTGGTGCAGGATGAGCAAAGCTTCTACGATGTTCCTCACGGTCCTGGGCGATGCTTGCATGGTGGTGAGAATACCTGAAGATCTTTCTGGCCAGGATGCCCGAGGGCGTTCTCATCACTACCCATCTTGCCCCTGGACGGGATAGCCCTGTAGTTTGAAGATCCTCTTTCCAAGGTGACGGTAATCTGGACATGTAGGGCTTCATTGAGGTAGGTTCCTGAAGGAGAAAGGCGTCATCCCCCCACGATGAAGTCGGGCACATCTTTGGTGTGTCCGTTGGGAAAGGGGGTCCTGGATCTGGGAAGCCGCATGATGAGGTTGCTTCCAGCCTCTTGAGGTGACTGGTGTTGTATACCTGGGCAATCTGACAGCTGACCCGTTGCTGAAGCATCAGTGTACATGAACTTGTAGTCAGCAATGCGACCGT